>BGPR01026744.1:0-21296 GCA_013235015.1 Araneus ventricosus | reverse complement strand
CATTTGAGATTGGTAAATTGATTCGATTCTAAATTGATTATAATTGGCGCACAATACTAAGTTTCTATAATCATGTCATCAAAAACCAGAAAAAGTGAGTCTTGCCATGAGTATAATCTTGAAAAATGAAAATGAAAGAAGTAACCGATGGAGAATTCGAACATGTTAGATTTAAGACAAACAAATTTCTGTCGTTGTCAGTTGAAATTTAGTAAATTGTTTCAATTCTAAATTGATACAAAATAAATTTTACAGCTAATTTTGTAATGCGGGAAAAAACCGTCTTGCTATTGGATTAAGTGTTATTTTCTGAATTCTTTTAAAGGAATAAAAACTGAGAAGACAGTTATGACTCTACAAAGTATGAATCATTGTCAAGCTTGAAAATAGATATTTCTTTTGATTATAAATTTGGTAGATTAATCATAATTGACTAAATCATACCATTAAACAAAATCAGTTACAAAAATTGGTCCAGTTTTGAACAATTTAAATAATCAAGAAATCAGCAGAAATTAAATAAATAAAAATAAAGAGAAAAATCTGAAAAGCAATCTGGAATATACAGTGTCAATTAAATTTTGAAAAAATTTGGGGAAATGTCTTAGGAGAATATAACAGTTTTGAGCATTGTAGATGTAAACAGAAAGAAACAAAATATTGAAACGGAAATGGGCAAAGAAAATCTATAAATACCCATTAAAAATTTTTAGAAGTAAATTTCTGAGTGAAATGAGTTGGAACTAATTTGGTTTTATTTAGTATTGTTTGGTATATTTAAAACAATTTTGAGAAAATGAGTCTAACGACTACCAAGAAACTAAGGTAAAAGATGAACTTTTATTTTCATTCATGTAAAAATTAAAGATGAAAAAAAGTTAAAGATCTTTTCAAAAAAGCCTTGATAATGGATGAAGGAAAGGGCTACAATCGCATTTTTAAAATGCCCTTTGTTGTTTGCAAAATGCATTCATACGTTAAGTAATGTGATTAAAAGTTAATAACCTGCATATCATATCTGCTCTCTTTGCATTAAAAGGTGAACCAAAATTTGTTATGTTTCTATGAAATGCATTATACTGGGATTAGTATAAATCTTTCATAAATTTGCTTTGTATCATTCTTTCCAAATATGATCGCGTCTTAAAATTATAAACGAATTTTTTTTTTTTTAATTATACAAAGGTAACAAACATTCTTTGCGTTTCTTATCCATAGTTGGCAACACGACCTAAGTGGCAATCATATTCCTTAATTTTGGCATGTTTAAATTGAATGTTTCTTTGTCCCATCGCCTTTTTTTTCAAATTGACATATTCATTCATTTTGACTTTGATATAAGATTGGCTTTGATTAGATAATAAGCCTGGAGGTTCATTTTAGATACATCTATGAACGGCGCTTAAATCACTTTTCTTTTATCACATAGCTTTTTTAGTTTCACAGTTGCCAGGGTGTATTGGGCGCTGTGAGTGGGCATCAGGTGGAACACCTAGTTAATTATAGAATGATTTTTCTTTGTACGTTTATTTGTTCTAGATGCAAGTGACGAGGCTCGAGGACCGATCTCCAAAAGTGTTCCAGAACTAAATGGGACAGCATTATGAAACTGCTTGGAGTTTAGATTATTTTAAAGCTAATCTCTGAAACTCAATGATAATTAATGATTATTCTCGGGGCAATAGGTCAATTTTAACCTTCAATCGGGAGCATCTAATCTGAGATGAAACACACATATTTTTTGTGCCTAAGTGCTGGTTTTACCGAGAAAGGATAAGATCTCTAGTAGCTTCCTGGTTCCCTATACCACTCACACTAGGGTATAGTGGTATTTTTTCTCTAGTGCTCTCTTTTGATGTGCAGGGGGCACGTTAATCTGGTATACGAATTGTGTCCATTACCTTTTTGTATTTCCCAAATGTTTCTCGATACTTTTTTATATACCTTCAAAAGTTCATATGTGACCTGTGTCCCAGCCCGTAATTTAATGATATTGATCGTTATTTGAAATATATTGTTTCAAAAATCTCGAATTATTTTAGGCTCTCAACGACAACAGTTGTCATTGCTAAGGAACCTTGCGGGAAAACAAATGTTAACTCCCTCCCGAATTCCTGGACATTTTGTTAGTTGAAATTGTGAAGAAATACAAAATAGTTATTTAAAAACGCATATATAGCTTTGTATGACCGAATAGATCAGTTTGATACGCTTTCCCTTAAGCCCAGTGGCGGATTTTGTCAATATGAAGCCACAGGCGCAAAAATGACTTGAGGCCCCCTCCCTCTACCCAATGTCTCAACTTCTCCATCAGCTAAGCTCTACGATGTGCGTAGAATAGGTTTTGAGGCCCCTACCGTGACCATCGATGGTCAACGCCCCTGCCCTTACCCAATATCGCAACTTCGCCGTCGGCATAGCACTACAATTCACGTCCAATAGGTTTTGATACCCCTACCGAATGTCACTAATTCGCCATCAGTTTGCACTGCTGTGTAAGTTGAATGGATTTTCGAGGCACGAGGTGAGCGCCTCTAACGCCTGTGCGGAAAACCGCCACTGCTTAAGCCCAAGCAAAAATTTATGTTTTAATCACACAGATGAGTTGCGCCGGAACGTTTTAGTATTTGTATTGCGCCCGACTGAAGGTTAAGTTCGCTAAGAATTTTAAAATTTAATTAATGATTTCCATACTATGCAGTATTGTACTAATGCTATCCTAAAAAACCTTGAAAATTATTACTTTAAATGAATTTCCATTAGTAGCATCAAATTTGCAATAATCAAAGTCGTTTATTAAAATCTCGATTATACCTCGTTTTAGGTCAGTCCCTTGAAAGACGTATAAACGGTGCTTCACTATATTACCAGAAAATAAAGATAAACAAGTTGAAGTCTATAAATGATTTAATTCTAGCTTATAGGTTAAAAAATGACATAATTCGGTGCATGAGTGGCGCTCGAGCAAAACTGTTAAGGGGTTAGAGCTTTGTGTTTCTTATTTTATTCCTCCACACCGAAAAATTTTCTTCAAAGTAGTAAATCGGAAGTAGAAAACTTCGGTGTTCACAGGCTTTTAGAAATGTTTACATAGTAACAGTGCGAGGTATGTATGTATATGTAATATTATTTGTAATAGTTACAAATATATCTTAGTTCTTAAAATGCCCAGAATAAAGTGAAATTCTGTTAATGAAATAGATAATTTAACTTACTTAAAAAACAAAACAGTACGAGTTATTAAATTATAAAGTGCTGTTATTTAGCCTAAAATAAATAAATAAAGTCAGTATTATCCCAATTAGATCAGTATTCTACAGGTATTAATATGTATAATATGTTTTTTTCTCTTTTCACTTCCATCTTTCTATTTAAGTTTTAATTTCAGTAGAGATAGATTTTTTTTATATCATGGTCATTTTTTAATTGGAAATATCATGATTTTAAAATGAATAGTCAATATAGTGATTTTAATATAAAATAGAAATCAGGCAGCTCAGTTTGTCCGAAATGAAAACCTTAAAATGGTTAAATTCTTCTAAGTTTGGAGTAGAAGCCAATTTTAAACTAATATATATTAATTTATATTTATATAATTTTTAAACTGTCGAAACAGCATGATAAGAGTTTAAGCAGTTCTATAATAATGTTATTTTCTATGAATTCGCATATAAACTGAATATTAGCAAAATTGAAAAAATTTGTTTTCTTGAAATTACTACAATAAGTGACAAGTGTTACATCCTTTGCACAAATAGAAATATCGATTCATATTAAGGCTAGTTATTACAGAATTTTACGAATAACTAATTTTTTTTAAATAATTGTTTATCTGAAGACAGTTTAGCACAAGACTTTCCTTTTAGGTACTAATTAATATGTATACATACGATCGAATTTAAAACTTAAAGTATTATTCTTAACCTTTATATACGGACATAGAACCATTTCATCAAATAATTCAAGAGTATTGATTAAATGATTCTAAATGAGAAAATTATACTAAATGATACTCATAACTTTCACAAGAATGTAACAATTTTGCTTTCATATATTACCGAAGAACATTTCATAAAAACAGATATCTCAGTTAAATTGCCGTACAGTCCAAGAGTGTGATTGAAATTGATAATAGGTTGAATTAATTGACAGCAGTTGCTGAAATAGGTCTAAAACATTTTTTTTTCAATAGTCGAAACAAATTAATTGGAAGGGAAGGAAAAAAATCAGAAAAATTACAGCAGTTTAAGTATCTTCTTCAACCATAACAATCATCAATCAAATCCAAGAAAGAACAAATTGCTCTCTATCGTGCAAATGATGGATGAGAACCCGTTACATTTCCTACTAATCATATATATAGGATTGTCAGAGGAAAAAAATGTATTTCGCTACTTAACTCGTTATTTTTTTTAACTTCGCCCCAAGGCAAATTTTATTTCTTTTGCATCACATTCGAAATTTATATTTGCTCAAATTATGATACAAAGAAAGAAAAGCAATAAAATGTTGTAACTTATTGCAGGCATTTTCAAACCTATTTTGTAGTTTTATTCATACAAATGAATTTCAATAGAATCAGTTACGTGTCATCACGGTTGCACAAAAAGCATCATTGCTCATGCGCATACATCATCATGACAAACGTCATTGCAAATTGATAGGTTTCAATTAAACTGACGTAACACGCTTGCCTTGTGTCAGTTGAACATGAAATGGCTCCAAGGTCTTTCCAAAAGTTCCAGAAGTCGGGCTATGAATCGATTATTTATAAATGGAAAAAGTCCTGAATTTTGGGACAACTTTAGAATACTCCCTGCATTTTATTTTGCATTTCTTATCCTCGTTCGAAACTTTCTAATTCATCTCTGTATTGTCTGTGACAATATTTTTAGATTCAGGCAAATCAAATTACTCAGAAATCTCAAGCATAACTTATAAATCAATACCATACTTCAGTTTCTACTTTTAACAATTGCAACATATTTTGTCGATCTAACATGTTAACATTTTATTGATCTAATATGCAAGAGGGCAAAATTACTGATGAAGACATCAATCCTCAGTAGTCCTTTTGCCAAACATGATCTTTACCAGCAATTATGAAGACAATATATTTCGCCTATTTTGCATTGATTACCAACAATTAAAATGAATGTTATAAATATAATTGAAAAATATGTAACGATTTATTAATTTGATTGCATGAAAGACTTCATTTTATGACTTCATAACAGTCTCAACGTCTTTACAAATTTCATTTATCCGTCGAGTTATTTCTGTAAAACGCAACACTCCGTGTCCGATAAACCGTTACAATTCATTAGAAGCATCAACTTGACAATCTTTTCCTTTGGTGATGAAGCTTTTTCAACGAGATCAGTTATATAAGCAATCCAGTGAATAAAATCAATCATAATATTCAGTGATTATATTAATTATATCTTTTAATAAAATAATAAAAGATAAGGGTATAAATTTAATTGACTTCACGAAAAGATTAGCAAGCAATCCAAATTTTTTTCTTTCTAATTTGATTATTGATTTCAGCAAAAATGTTTTTTGCCGTTTTTATTGTCTTATTCATTATTATTTTTAGTGATATATAAATAGCCAATTTACTTAGCTGCATCTGAAACATCATTATTTTTTCATCCAGTTTAACTGGCACTGTCATTCTGTGCACGTGACTCCATTTAAACCAATAATACTTATTTTATCACTCCTCCATAAAGAACTTATAAAAGTTCTCAAATAATAATGCATTGTTGGTTTCACTAAAGACACCAATTTTGTAAATTAAATATAAATGAACCACATTTTTTGCCAGGCAGAATGCAAGCATCAAATAATCAAAGCATTTCTGAGTAAGCGCCGTATAAATTAAGCAAGATGCATTTAAAATTTGAACAGAATATCCATCTTAAATAGCTCCAACTTCATTTTCTTGATTCTCGGGTAATTTTAATGGCTGAGAAGTCTCCAGCTCCAATTAATCTGAGAAAAACCATTAAGAAATATTGGATTCTTCATCCATTTTGAAAATTTAATTGGGTAAATCGTTTCTTTAATGCAGGAAAGAGGAATAACAAAAATAATAATTTTCAAAAATGCTAAATTAGTGGTGGCTCAACGAAAGAGATTTCCATTAAATTATTTAGTAACTTAGTTCAGGAAATTTGATTGTCTTGTATTTTTAAATTACTAAATCCAGCATTAATTAGCAGACTTTGCGTGAGATTCATTTTGAAATAAATCTATAAAAGCGTCTGAGGTTTCCTTGATGAATGCATCTTTTCTATTCAGATGCATTCTCAAATGATGTTACATGCGAAAGAATGAGAAATTTTGCAGTGAAATAAGACTCCGGAGGTAAGTTGTGTTATTAATAGGTTTAAAAGCACAATTTCTCATTTTTATGAAAGCTTCAGACTCATTTTGAGGCGTAAATAATGATACTAACTCCAGACAAGGGGTAAGGAAAAGCTTAAAGGAGATTATAAATGCATTTACGAGTAGTTGCAACACAGAAATTAAAATACTCCTCTTGGAATGTTTTTACATTACATTTTCAGTCTTTATATAATAATTCAATAACTGCCTACGTTTTATTCTTACGTTTATTTATGTTTTTTTACGGTAAATTAAATATAATTTTATATTTTAAAAATAAATTATGATTTCAGATATCTTTTAGTCTAGGAGAAATTTCAGAGAATATACATTCCTTCCCAGCATTTTTATTCGTGTTTATTTATTTTATTCATTAGACACTAAACGTAATTTGAAATGTTTAAAATAAATTATTTCAGATGTAGTTTAGTTAAATAACAAATTTCCGAGAATATACATTTAGCTTTTAACACAGTTATAGGAAAATATTCTGGATTAACTTTTGTTATGCCCTTTATGTATTCTAATACATAATTTTCCATTTATATTTCTTTAATTTCATATTTTTAAATGGATAAAAAAAAGTTGATATGATCAAGAATGGAAAATTTGATAATATCTTTTATCGAAAAATTGATTAATTTTTGAAAATATCAGTTTAAAGACGATTCTGTTCAAAGTGAGTTGAAATTACATGAATAATAATAATTTCTGAATTTAATAAATTCTGAAAACAGTTATTTTTTTATTTTTCTAAAAAAGCAGGACATACCATTGTGAAAGAAATCGCCAAATATCATTTCTAGAATTTATGACAAATCACCATTGTGGCTTGTGGGGAATATTTTTCAAAATATAGCTGTAAAAAATGTAGTAGGATAAATGAATAATGGGCAGATTTGAAACCAGTGTTTATTATCACTTATAAGTCGTTGGGATGCGGAGCGATTCTTACTTTCGTTAATTATTATAGTATTTCAGTAAACTGAAGCCCAAATATTATTCAGTAACATGTTTAAATTTTAAAGTGTTGATTTATTTAATTATCCTTCTATTTCTATTCATCTTTTTACACTGTACAATGATATTTAACAGTACAAACACATTGACGATAAAATCTTATCCTTAATACGTCATCGACAACTTTAAATATTATATCTCAGCACTTCCGAAAATACAATTAGAATTGGAATACACATTTAGAATTACTGAAGGAATCTTTTCATTAAAAACTTCCTTATCGTGGGTTTCAAACAGATAGCTAAATAGACAATCAAAAAAGCACTGACTGTATGGCCAAAAATGGTATTTTTGTTTTCCGAAGGTCAGTGGCTGATTCAATAAACAAAAACAGTGATTTCCGTGAATTTCAAGAATTTTAAACCTGAAAGCAACTATCATTTTTCATGTAAATTTTCCCCCATTCAGAGTTAGAAGATTTAAATTATTTCTTTTATGATAGTCCAATACTAGACACTGTTATTCATTGATGGTGATACATTATTAATCCCTTCTCTTCTTTTTTCGTACCACATTAGTTAAGGCATAAGTAATATTAATTATACCGGGCTTAGAAATTTTCTTGCTTAGTTGAACCCATGATCGTAATTTTTTAAAAAAATAGTTTTCTATTAAAGCCAAATATTCACGTATTTAAATTAATAAAATAATCTTGAAAACCAGAACTAATGTTGTAGGCAAAAACTTTCGTCTGATACGAAAACAATCATGATTTAGGCTTCCTAAAGCCAATGCTTTCTTGGCAGAAAATAATGATTAATGCTAATCACCCAAGAAAGCCAATATAAAGCATTATGTTTAACATTTCAATCTTAATTTTAAAATTTATTAATTTGAAAAACTGGATTCCGAAATTTTTATATTAATTTAAATATAATTTTTAAAAAAAATTATCCTAGGTACTTAATACCTTTTTGCGAATTCCTGAATTGATAAGAATTAAATATATGTGTTTAAATCTTTGTATTTATTTTTAGCTGTAATTCAAGGAACCCTCTAAACTAAAGAAAAGCATAATTCAGCACCTACATCATTTTAACTTTACGGACATCAAATGTTGGTTCCAAAAGAACAAAAACTAAAGTTGCGTTGTTTAGTATCATATGTGAGAAATGAAATGATAAAATGAATAAAATACGACACTTGGGTTCCATTGTTTGCCAATGTGAACTTGAGAATCAAAAACAAGTTTCTTTTAATTAAACCTAAAGAAATTGGTGCTTCAATTTGGAAAACAAACGATCCAATTTAGGAAACTAGTTTCTTTCATTGGACCGATGACACGATTTTAAAATGCTATTTTATTATTACTTCAAAGTGTATTTCTTAATAAGTTAATTAAAATATTTTGAAGATAAATACATTCCAAAAAATCTACCTTTTTCTTATTAAAATTACTTTTCTATCATTTTACATTAAAAAATGTTTAAGTGGTCAAATTCGTCAACCTTTCTCTAAATAAATATTTATTAAATAGTTTAAATTTTGGCTCTTTATTTATCTTCACAGCATCTTCTAACTCTTCATTCAATTATTACATCGTCTGGCAGCATAGCAAACTGGATATTTTTTTAAATGCTGAACAACTTAAATTTTTTTTTACCAATCTGAAAAACTGAATTAAAGAAAAGTCCTATTCAGAAGAAGGTTGAATCTGCTTTCTTGAAGGAAAAATTTTGCAATGTTTAAAGCTACACAAAGTAATTTTGAATGCTGAAAGAAAAGGTAATTAATCAATATATCTTCGCTGCTATGAAGCTCCAAATGAAAATGTGTTAGTGCTTTAAATATTTTCAGTTTGAAAAAAAAAAGCCTTCAAATAAGGATGTTTGACCTTGCAGAGTTCCCTATAATAATTGTTTTAAGATAAGTTGGAACTTACTGTAAAGCAAGTTTGTTTCATATGGCCTTAATCTTAAACATATGAGCTTTTCAAAATGGATGGAACGCAATTATAGCCTTTTAGGCCTTTGAAAAAATGAAAAAGAAAAATCTTTAAAAAGTATAAAATGATTTCAACTTATTTTTAAAACCAAAATCTTTAAAATGTTAAAATCTAAAACCTTCAAATAAAATTAAAAGTATTTGAACTTATTAATGAAATAACATAATCGTGTAAACTGGAAGAACATTTGCAGATTTCACATAAATGTATATAAAGTCTTTTATTTACCTTACCAAACTTAAACTCACCCTTTAATCTAAAAAAAAATAAACAAGCGGAATAGTTTGATAAATCTGTACTTTTTCAGCCCCACTGAAGATCCAATCCTCCATCTCATATGGGAGAGGACAGCACTTACCTTTTCTGACACCAGCCGGGGTCGCGTGATGCGAGGCAACTTGATAAATAGTCCCTCATCGCCTTACAAATGGCGCAATGATGGACCTCGAAGTGTTCCAATCCTTCATCCGCTGTCATTCCAACGGCAACAAAATAAAAAGCGGAGACCGCTTTCACCCAGTGACCTGCTCCGCTGATCTTTTTTGATTCTAAAAGACACTGTCATCATTTTGTAGCTCTTTAACAGATGAAAGGTTTATGGTTACACTGGAGCAAGTTTATACCACTTTCTTTTTTTAAAGTTGTGCATCAGCCAGACGCAATTTAAGCAGTGCAAGGCTAATAGGTCTCGGAAAAAGAACGCCGATTCCATGTTATTACTTTAACTATATGATTGATTTAAATAATATGAATATTTCAAGTTTATTTACGTAGAATGTTATCATTTTGTATCTCTTTAATAGAAAAAATGGTTTATGGTACAAGCAACCACTGGAACAAGTTTATACCGCTCTTTTTTCTTTAAAGTCGTGCAGTAGCCAGAAGCAATTTAAGCAGTGCAAGGTTAATAGTGATCGGAAAAATATTCTCTCCATGTTAACATTTTAACTATATGATAGATTTAATTAAGGTGAAAGTTTCAGAATGAGTTTTGTAGAATATCATGATTTGTAGCTCTTTACCAGATGAAAGGTTTATGGTTACATTGGAGCAAGTTTATACCACTTTCTTTTTTTGAAAGTTATGCAGTAGCCAGAAGCAATTTAAGCAGTGTAAGTTTTAATAGTTCTCAGGAGAACATTGCTTCCAAGCTAACGTTTTAACTAGAAGATTGTCTAAATTATTATGAAAGTTATTATTTATTTAGAAATTATTTGATTTTTAACTTGGGTAAAATATGAAAAATTACACTATAACTTTGGATTTCACTATTTATGGGGTTATGTGCATTGCCCTAAAAAAGAGGGGGGGGGGGAAAATGATATGCAGCAAACATCTGTCTCCATTTTTGAATTATTCAAAAGTAACACGATGATTTTCTATTTTAGATCTTTTCCAAAACTTTTTTTTTGCCTGCATCCACCCTACATAATTTTACAAAATGATACTATAAAAAAATGCTGAAAAAAATATTGGTTTAAAATATTGCTTAATAATAATGCTGATCAGAGAAATACTATATTTATGAAAGATATCACTCTTTTAGATTAAAAACGGCAAAACGTTATATATTGATTATTCCTATCAATGTTAATGATCCAGAATTTTCTCTTTAAATTTCGTTATGAACTGACGCATTAATAATTTTTATTTATAGGTGTATACTTGAAGTTTGTCATTATTTGTACGACAATAGTAAAGATGGACATTAGAAATATTTTATTTTCCTTTTAAAGATGAAAGTTCAAAGTTGATATAATTGAAGTAACTAAAAATTAAATGTAGGTGCAAAACTGGTGCTAGCACTATCTTATACATCTTTTATTAGAAGAAAATGTGTCAATATATTTTATAAAGAAGAAAGTATCTCAAAAATTGTTATTACGTTAAGAAAACCGCTTTTATAATTAAATTTGATTTTAAGCGTCTAAATTTTCTTTTTGAAAGTTTATGTATCTAAATTTAAATTGCACTTTTTTCAAATTTAAAATGAGGAGTTCATGTTTTTTTAATTGCTACATTGGAACGGGTTTTTCGTGGGCTTTAAAAATTATTCAAATTTATTTTTAAGTATATATAATTGTATATTTTTTTATTTTTTCATCACTTCTTAATTATGTTACAAAAATCTTTTGTAATTAATGTTCAAATGATAAATTTATTCTGTTAATATGCAACTGCTGCTATAACTGCCAAATTCACACTTACAAACTGAAAAATAAAAAATAAAAATAACCATATCTTTAAATTAATGTTTCACCGTGATTTTCTAATAATAGCTAAGGGATGAACAACAAAATATATGGAATTTAGCTCTTTATTATCTTTTGTAAATGGCTTACTTAAGTAAATGGCCTAAGCACTTTAGATTTTCAGAGTAATTCTTCCTCCTGTTTAATAATATTTCATAACTATACATTATTAAGCTACTTAAATATCTTGCTTCGTTCCACTTCGCTGAACTAAATATATTTAAAGTTTATTTGATTCACTAATGTAAAATTGCTTAACGCATAGTGTTTAAAAATAGCTTATGAAAGCTGTCTACGCCAGATTTTTTACTGTCTGTCTCAAAAGTAAATTCATTTTGCCTTATTTCATCTCCTTTTAAATAAAAAAAAATAAGTAATTGCACTATTATATTAATGAAAACTGTTTCTTAACATTTAGTGTCTTTTCCTCTTTTTTAGTCTTTTTGATGTATAGCTTCTGGCAGGAATCCAGGAGCTATTTTTATTTTGAGTTATAGACACCATTCCGCCAATTCTTCTCTAGTTTCTCCAAACTTCGTCCTTTCCGCTTAGTCTTTGTACTATGCGACACTTTTCCGATATTTTTAAGAATTGGAATGTAACGTTTGTGTATTTATAAACGTTTTTTCTATTAAATACAGTAAATAACCTTTTATACGTCTTTCAAGGAACTGAGATAGGACAACGTATAAATGAAAAGACGTATAATCGAAATTTTACTAAAGAACTTTGATTGTTACAAATTTAATGCTACTAATGCAAATTCACTTAAAGGTAATAATTTTAAAGTTTTTTAGGATAGTAGAAGTATATTACTACATAGTATTGAAAATATTAATTAAATTTTAAAATTAGACATTCATCATGAAAGTGAGAAAAATCATACCTTTATTGCATATCTCGAGTACTAATTAAACAATTCTTATTTTATATGATTTATGTGCATATAGATAGATATCTAATCATAAAAAATCTTTAATTAAAAACATTAAAATAGTAGAAACGGAGAAATAATGACTGGGGAAGAAAAATTGCGAATTTTAGAAAGGAGGAAAACGATGTATAACCGGAGCTTTGCGACGTATAAACGAAGTACTTTATCATTACAATGGTTATAAATGAATTGGGACTGTGATGAAACGGCATATAAATGGTAAACGTATAAACCGTGCTTTACTGCATTTAAAATTTTGAACCTTGTGATTTTTAACTATCAATACCAGCTAACTGATGAATGAAATTTCTTTCTAACTGATCAGTAAACTGATTTTTTCTTTATCATATGAAATATTAATAAAAATCATGTAAATTTGCTACTTTATGTTACACTGAAACCATTTGAAACAATGAATAGATTCCTATAAACTTTACACTAACTATTGAAGGTTCAACTTAGCAATTGCTTTTTAATACAAGTATGAAAAGAGGACCGACAGATACTTAAACTAAATAAAAATATGATAATTAAGAAATAAAATATAATAAATAAGTATAAAATAAATAAAAACAGAAACTTCAGTTTCAAAAGTTAGAACAATATTTTACAATAACAATATTATATTTTTATTACAATATTAATATTTTTTTCGATTCATTTGTGGATCTTTATTTACATGGTGAATCAAAAAATTAGGTACTAAACTAAAGAAATAAAGAAGAACTATCAAGAATTAGGATGAAAAAGTTAATTATACAATTAATCAATTTTTGAAAATTTCGTTTATTTTAGGTGAGCATTTTAATTATTGAACTGATGCGTAAGAATTTAAATGTAAAATGTTCTTTATTTTAAAATTACTATTGAATTTCCCATATTTAGTCTGAATGTTATGGATTACAAAATTATATGTAACGTTTCTGAATTCCTACTCTGATGTTATTTACATTAAATACCCGACTTAATATTTGTGTGCTGGATAAAGTTTAAAAACTTTAATAAACAATGGCATACAAGTTCTTCATTTAAATATTTTTAAAAAGCGAATTAGAACTAATTCTGAATATCAATTGCTTTGTCTATTTTTTTTTCTTTCATGACCTGCTATAAACGGAAGTGGCGGCTCGTCCATTAGGGCTGCAGAGCTGCAGCACACCGAAATTATTTTTTAAACTTGTATTCTTCGTTTTTAATCTTATTTGCTTACTTTTCCACTCTCAAAGCTCAATGACTTACGAAAATCCAAAAAAGTAATAAAAAATTGAAGAAAAGACAAAATGAATCCAAACGAAGAGAGACGCGGGCCTGAGCAGCAAAATAATCTGCCCCCCTCCCGAAATCCGTTCACTGAGCAGAAAATCCGGAGTGAAAAGGCAACTCTTTCTTCCTTTAACTTAGACAGGCTATGGGCTGCAAGTCAACACAGCTCTGGCTGGCACAGAGCCAACTGAAAGAAAAAAAAAATGCTCTTTTTAATACAATTTTTCTTTTTTTCCCTCATTCTCACACAAGTTGCAATCTCATTGGCTGTTTATGAGTTTCGCTTTCGGTTCGTGTTGCGACGACAGATTCCAGCAAATAATACTATTCTAAAACTTTCAAATTTTTAGAGTATTTCAGTAAAAAATGCATTTAATATGTTTTAGCTTAAAAATAAGTTTTTGGTATATGAGTTTTTAATATTCATTTTTGAAAGAGTGTTATCGAGTGAATTGGGCAAGGAGAGAAGTGTATATGTGGAGCTCCGATTATTATTATTATTATTATTATTATTTTCGTCAGAGGAATCGTCACATCAACATTCACTTTAATTTTTGTTAGTAAAACTAACAGAAAATGTCATATGCTTATTTACTTTGTTTGAAAAGCAGGAAATTTCACATCTGGATTTGGAATTTAAAAAGTTGGCCTACTTGGAGATAAAGTAGCTTTTAAAATTGTATTCTCTTGATAAACATTTTTTTTTTTTGCAGTCCTCCTCGTTTCTGAGCTCAAGAGCCGCCACTGAAACTGAATCATACACGTGTTGAAACTGCAATTTAGAATTTCATAACTAAGTAGAGGAAACTTGGGATACTTGACCCTAGTTTTAATTTTCCTTACATTTCTCTAAAATTGTGATTGTTAGCATCATAAAAAGATTTGTAGCAAGGATTTGATTTTGAAGCAAAAGATTTTTATGAAAGTAATAAATGGACAAAAATAGTTTGTTTGCAAACGAAAAAAAATGGAATAAACTTCAATTCTTTTCAAAATTTTTACTAAAATACTTTTTTGTATTATTTGAAATTATCGCATTGAAAGGAAATTTCATTCTTTAAATAATTATTTATAAACTATTTTTAAATACTTATTCTCATATGAAATTCAACAACCAAAAACACTAGCTATTTTGCCAAAAAACAAGGAGAAATGCGAAGTGTTGCCATCCAATTTGAATATTTGTGTTCCAAATTGGCAACAAATTCTATTGCAAAAGAAAGTTGATCCCAACCCCAAAATATATTTCGGTCGGCTACGATATCAAAGCAGCAGTAGCCTTAAGGATAGGGTTAAGTATCCCTAACTGGTTAAGGTCAAGTATTCCTAATTTTACTTTTTCTAAATAATCTGAATATTAAACCACTTAGAATTAAGACCACTTAGATTGCATAATATCGTATATTAAATTATAGCTTGAAGTATGCTTAAAACTCAAATATTTTAAATCGTCACACCTACAATAGTAAAATTTTAATCTTTAAAAATATAGGAAAAATTTACTTCTGGACTTCAAAAACATTAATTTACATGCAATTACAATGACTTTTCATATTAGAATGGAAATCCCCTCCAATATACCGCAAGATCAAAGATCAAATAGAGATGCTCACTCAAATTACCAATTATCTCAGAATCAGAAAATCATGTAGGATCAAGAATCCCTAGGGGACAAATGTTCCTATTTTGCCCTAAGTAAGCAAAATTTACACAGAAAATGCAGCCTGGAGTATAAGATTGCTTATGCTTCATAAAATGAACATATATACCTGTAATCAATTCAGCTGAATAAAATTCCAGAAACTATATGTTTGTTTCCGAGATTTTAAAGCATTTCAGATTTACGTTTTTCTTTTCTAAACCAGGACTTCTTTAAATATTTTTTGCAATATTTTTCCATGACAACATTTTGCTTTTCAAAATATATTTGTGATCCACCTTCCCAGTCGCGTAAGCTATGAAAAAATAAAATTAATTAATATAAAGGGAAGCTTCATTCAATCGTTGGACATTTATAATGTTAATATTGACAAAGGAAATCGAAAATTTATGTTGAACGCGATAAGTGATCTTTTCATCTCTTCATAAAGGTTCAATTTTTTTCGCAGAATTTAATTTGTTGATCATCGGGACGGAATAAACGACTTCAACATTTTAATGATTCTAACGGGATTCTCTCTCCCTGATTACACAGGCCTGCAAAAAAATACTTTTTGAAAAATTGTTTTAATTTTGATGACTGATTTTTATGTTATTTTTAGTGCCGATTCTAAAAATGGAATCGATTTATTTTTATCTCATAAGGATTTTTTACAAAGTGATTGCATATTTTGAAAGAAACAGTTGAAATCGCGAAAAATTGACATTTCATTTAAATTTCATTAATTCATAAATCCATATAAATTACATTTATATCCTAGTTCAAGTAATTGTTAAGTATAGGTAGAAAGTTACAAGTCCTTATAGTAACGTTTTTTCTTTACCTCAAAAGTTCTTTTGTCACTTTTCCTCTTGTGAACTTTGCAGGGATTGTCTCTTTGTAGCATCCAGCAGTAGTCGGCTATCATGCTGAGCTTCCATTTTCCTTGATATCACCTCTTCATTTCCTTTATATCTTGTTGAAATCTTTTACCTTGTTCCTCACTAACTTCACCTAAATTTTCAGGAAAATAGTCCAGGCGCGAATCGAGAAAATAAACTTTTAAGCTCATACAACAGCCTAAAATCTTGAAATTTTTTATCATCTCTTCTACAATAGATCTGTAGTTTGGGTCCTTTTTGTTTCCAAGAAAGCTAGTAATAACTAGGTTGAAAGATTCCCAGGTTTTTCTTTCGTTTGTTTCCATTTTAGTCTCAAAATTTTTATCTTTCATCATTTACCCGATGTCTGGTCTACAAACACACGTTACTTCAATTTTGCTTCGGATAAACCCGGGAACTGGTCACAAAGGTATTTGAAGCATTCACCTTCCTTTGGTAAACCCTTGACAAATTGTTTCATGAGACCTAATTTTATGTGAAGCGGTGGAAGTAACACTTTTTTTGGCAAGCAGGAGAGGTATCCGGTTTCAACTGGTTTCCTCTGTCTTTAATATTGTGTTTAATAAGCAATTTATCGATTCATAGGAATATTCTGGATTGAAATAGTTTCTTCTTTCTTGTTTGTTAGTTTAATCCACCAATTCACTATCTTAAGTCCATAAATATGTTTATCGAACTCGTATAAAAAATACTTTTTTGGTCCGAAATATACTAAATTCGTAAAAAATAGATTGTGATTTGTGATGAAACTGTACGTGCTGGAATTCTCATTTTTCCAGTAATCAGCATCCAAAAAACTATAAAAAACACCGCTTACTTTACCGACAATTTTTTCATCGCAGACCCGTGTTACTTTTGTAGTCAATCCCTTGATTACAACTGACTATTGGTAAAATCTCGGCTTTGGAGCCGGTGGGCTCCAAGTTCGAAACCCGATTGCACTGAAGATCCGTCGTGTATTGGGCCTGCTGCACGTTAAATATACGAAGGGGGGTCAAACGACCTCCCGCTGGTGTGAAAGTTTGGAGAGAGGGTGCCAGCTCAGGTGTCGTCCTCGTCATGTGAACGCAGTTCAAAATTACGAGGTCCATCCCAAAATAGCCCTCGCGTTGATTCAAAACGAGATATTAATGTAACTAAATTAACTTAAACTGCTTCAGCGAATGATGCTAATATTCAAGATTCAGAAATTTCACTCGTAAGATTACTTTCGGAATTTAACTCCTTTATTTTAAATTCTTTACAATGCTGTCTGAGCTAGACTGACAGCAGTAATTGCTCCAGAACGAAAAGAAAAATAATGGCTTTGCGCTTCTTGTTTGTTGCTTTGCAATATCTGAAAATATAAAAATCAAGTGGTACACCATAGCAGCGATGATTCACTCACTATAAAATGGTGAATGTTTTTCAGGTAGAAAAGTATTTTGAGCAAATTGGTTTTCGGAAGAATTTTAGCTAGCTTAGTGAACATTGGCTTTTCCAGTACAAATTACTATAGCTTCATCACTCCCTAGCCTCAGATTCTATCATGTGTAATAACTCGGGTAGTACTTGAATGTTTAGGAAGCCTTGATCTAAATTCGTCGGATAATTTTTGTGTAAAAATTCAATGCACTCCTAAAAAGAATTTACTAAAGTAACATCAATTTTAAGGTCAATTTACTTGTTTTTATTTTTAAATATAGAATTAGTAACTGTGTTTTTAACAATTTCTTGCAATGAAAATTTTTTATAATTATGTTACTTAATGAAGAAATAATGTATATTTCTGCAGTCCTGCAATATGTTTTTAAAAAGTTTTCTTAGGATTTTTCAGCAAGATTGACTATAATACTTCTAAATAAACAAAAATTATTCTCCAAATTTTTTTTTTAAATATTGTTGCCTTAACAGAATTTTTTCTGTATTGGAATTTCTAAGAAAATGAATATTAATAATTAAACATTTTTTATTCAGCATGTATATAAAAAATGTTTATATTTATCAAAAACATGCATTGATTACAAAAGTAAAATCAAACGGAAAACATGTCTGTTGAATTTTGAAATGCAAGTAATTGAATGAGCATATCAGTTATAATCCAAACCAAATTTTTAGCAGTTCTCTCGAGCCCATAAATATTATTAATGAATATTAATGGAAATTTTCATTTTGTAATAATTAGGTTTATTATCTTTTGGAAACTCATTTACTTGGAATAACGGAAGATTATTTTGATGCCTTTAGAATATACAAATAATAAGATGATTGAGTCTGTGACATGTCAGTGTTTCTACTAAATGTTCATTAAATTTTTAATCCAATTTTAAATTTACTTTTCAGTAAAATGTATTCTAAAAGAAAAGTGTGCAAAGTTTATAACAAATCATTATTATGTAAATGCTGCAGCATAACATCAATACAAGAAGTAGCCTCAAATAAATTCTGTTTTGTCACATGAATAATATTGCCTGAAAATAATACGAGACAAATAAAGCACAGATAAGTAAACAAATAACAACATCAAAAAACCCTGATAACATAATAATTCCCAATTCTTTATACACAAATTTATAGTGACAAATGAAATAATTCAGTGGCAAAATTTGATGCTTAAAATCAGTATGTTGCAAAGCGTATTTCATCTAGAAATAGTACTTGAAAAATATGAAAGTTCAATTAATTTTGGAAACCGTACAATAAAACAGAAATGTTTTTTCATAAAAATAAAAAAGGTGTGTTTTTTATCAGGATATAAAAATGATTTTAGAAATAGAGCATTAACTTGTGTAAGCAGTAATTAATCCGAAATAAGAGAAACAATAAAAACTGGGCCTTAAATCGATTAAAATGAATATTATCCAACTTATTATTGTTAAATTATTAATTATGTTATTTTCATATAAGAATACTTTTAGTATTTGCGTTTTTATTATTTTAAAAATATCAAATAATTTTACGTGAAGCGAATTGTCACTTTTAAAACATAAATACATTTATTATCTACAAATATTCTCCCGAAATATAAGTTGGGTTATCTTATTTCTTGTCAATGTTTTTATTTCGTATCTCATGAATATTTGATTCATTCATTTGAATTAATGTCCTTGGTATAAAACATCTTACAAGAGTCTGTTTTCAATAAGAAAAATTATCGCGAACTTTGAAGACAATAGAGGAAATAAGTTTTATTAAATCTTTTGCTTGTTTATAAGCATCAACATATTAAGTTGTTACTTATCTAGTTTCAAATTAAAAAGCCTGCTAAAATCATCAGGTATTTTGATCATACATATATAACCTCATATTCATTTTCTATTTTGAAGCTTTTAAATCTAATTGTAAAATTTGCTCTACAATAAGGTCAAGGTCAAATTTACGTTAAAGTTAAATTTAAATTTAAACCTGGTTAATATAAAATAAGTACAAATTTAAAATTATTTTTATTTTAAATCTAATTGTAAAATTTGCTTTACAATAGGATGAATTAAGTTCAAATTTACGTTAAATTCAAATTTAAACATGGGTAACATACAATAAGTACAAAATTGAAATTTTTATTTTTTCTTCTATTATTTTATTTAAAAGATTTTTTTAGTTTCAAAACAGTATAACAATATTTTATGTAACACTGTGCGGCAATGAATACTTATCAAATGTATTGTCCTGTTTTCATTTCCATCTGCTTCCTTTATAGATGAAACATATTTTTGGAAATTTTGAATGAACATATTTTTTAAACACCCATTTTTTTTATGTCTGTGAATTATTATCCTTGAAACATTTACATGAATGTCATGCAACAATATTAATTTCTGAATGTTGATGTTTAAAGCTGAACTTTTTAATTTAAAAAATGGACATCTGAAGACTTAATTGACTTTTGAAATGACATTAATTACTTCTACAAAAAATAATTTATTTTATTCTATTACGGGTAACATTCTTTTCTTAAAGAATGAAAATCTTCTTAATTTTTTATTTCATAATTTATTTCTATATCTCAAAACACAACACTGATTAAAATTTTATGAAGCTAAATGTAAATAATTCATTTCCAAAAATGTTCAAAATAATTACTTTTTAAAACCAAAGGGCCTTTTATTCCCTTCAAGTTAAAAATTTTAAATTATAGATTTAAAAGTTTAAAATTAAACATATTTTCAAACATTTATCTCTTAAAAACTTGATATATAAATATTTATTAACTTTAATTCCATGTTAATGGCATTTAGAACCTTACCTTACAAAATTCTCATTTTCTATTGAAGCGCAGTGAACCATCTTTTGTTAGATATTTGCTAATTGCATCAGATGGCATCATTCCCTGCAATAAAAACAAGATTTGTCACATTCTTTAAAAAATTTTATAAGAGTAATAAGTTCATAATGATTCTTCTATTTTCTAATTAAAGCTACAGCTAAAAAATAAAATTTTTTCACAGATAAAATAACATCAACACATAAATCCCGAATTCTAATCATATTTTTTTAAATAAAACATTAGTTTCAGAACTCAGATTCGCAATTAATTTAAGTATAACTACCTTATCGAAACAAAAGCAGAAAGTAATAGTTGAAAAATAGAACTTTTGACAGAACAAATAAAATCAAAACATAAATTACGAATTATAATCATGTTTTTAAATAAAACAATAGTTTTAACAACTCATATTCCCAATTAATTTAAGCATAACTACGTTTCCGAAAGAAACAACCGAAAACAACTAACATTCATAACCCATACGCAATCCAATAATCCCCACAGAAAAACCAACTCCACTATAGAACGCGCCAGAAAACATATTTCACGATGGAGAGCAAACAGCCGGAGGATAAAGCAAAACAAAAGCCGACTCTCCACTAACAAAGCCATAAAAATCAAGAAGCCTCTTCAGGAAAAACGAAGACAAAAAGGCGACTCTTCCGCTCAAGAAGATGTAAAACAAAGAGACACATACCTTTAGTG
>BGPR01026743.1:2375-16764 GCA_013235015.1 Araneus ventricosus | reverse complement strand
TGGATTCTTAACACAACAAGAGATCTGTGGATATATACCTTCATTTTTTCCCCTTTACCTTTTCTGATCATTCTTTACGATGTAAGAATTTTTTGGTAAATCTATGAAAGTTCAGTAGGAATTCTTAAGCCGGATTCTTAACACAACGGAACAACTTCATTTCAAAAGATCTGTGGATATATACCTTCATTTATTTTACTTTACCTTTTCTGATCATTCTTTGCGATGAAAGAATTTTTTGGTAAATTTAGGATATTTCAGTAGGAATTCTTAAACTTCTTTAAACTGCTGCCTCTTTACCTTCTCGTATGTGAAGTAGAGAAAACGAAAATATTGTTTAGTGTGTAATAATTCGACACTGATATTTTGATGTATCTCTACTTTTCTCATCTTTCTAAAATTCTATAAACACATTTTTGGCATTATGTCTGTCATTCCGTCTGTGGTTATGTGAAAAGGAAAATTCAAACTCTGACTCAAAAAAGTAATAGGGATAGACGAAATTTGTTATGTGCTGTTACACCAAAATTGGAGATCTGTATCAAATTTTGGATGAAATCAATCCACGGATAGACTGTGTTCCCGTGTGAACGGGCACACGATAACTCAAAATCGCAACGAGCTTATTGAAAGAAATTTGACGCGTAGTCTTTTCATCAAAACTGCGAAACTGTAACATATTTTGGACTAGACCCATCAACTCTCTATCTATCTGTCTCTTTGTGTATACGTGGACTCGATAAATGAAAACCGCAGCAAACTAGACGGATGAAAATTGGCATGTGGTCTTTACACCAGAATTGCAGATTCATGTTAAAGCTCGGACTGAAGATACGGGCTATCAAAGTCTGGGCTTCATGTACAACGAGGCATGAAACAGAACGCACAATATTGTGAATGTATAGGAGAATAGTCCCGACTGTTTTAATGTGGGTTGGTAAATGTGTTGTCCTGACTTGGAGAGTCAAAGAAACTTTTGTCCTAATTTCAATTTTACGTGGTTCAAACAGTGATTTTCTGTCAGATAAATAGCAAAAATGAGCTTTTAAAAGTGAAAAAAATCTTACAACGGAAACTGATATTGATATTTGAAATAAGATATTGCTGGATTTGCTCAAGCAGTAGTATTATTAGGCAAAGGCAGTAAATTATCCATAGGTCGATTTGGGTGTATATCAAAGGATGGATTTTGGTGGTCTGGATTTTATTCAATGCAAATATATTTCTTTTGAAAAGTAAATTCAGTTACAAGTCGAATTATACTTCAGAAAAGGTAACATATGGAAAAATAGGTGTACATATAAAGTGTTCTTCTGATAGAAAATATTTGCATTTGTATTGACTGGTGATCAGGTGCAGAGAGATTCAGAAGTCATTAGCACTTTAAAATTTAATAATTTGTGAAAGAATGAAGATCGAATAATGACGGTTGCATTTTTCATGAAATAAGAGTTACACTGTAAAAAAATCCTGTAAAATTTACGGTTTTAAACTGGCAGCTGGGTTGGTTGTGCAAAACCGTAAAAGTTACGAAGTAAATCCGTAGGCACAACGGTTTTTTACCATACAGGAACAAGTTTTTCCCGTAAAAGTTACGAAGTAAATCCGTAGTCACAACGGTTTTTTACCGTATGAAATTAAGTTTTCTCCGTAAAAATTAAGTCATCGAAGTAAGTGACGTCATCGGCTGAGTTGAGTTGTTTTTCTCATTCTTTTCGAGTTGAAATGTGCTGATGTGTATTATCAATTAGGAATATAAATTAATCAAGGCTTAATCAAGGCAGTCGCTCTAACCACTAGACCACCGGAGACTTCACAAAATGAAGTAAAAATAATCTATTTGAGTTTTAAAGTCACTATAGCTCTAGTGGCGCCACCTAGTGGTGTAAAAATCAACTATTGCCAGAACACGTGTTTTAAAGTTAGCTTTCATGAATGACAAGAGGTTACTGCAACATGTGTAAACAATAGCGGAGATGGAACCCTATTAAAAACATGAAATGAATGCAATAAAATTACATTTAAGAAAAGGGAAAGTTATCATACGGAAAGCAATACCGTATGACGAAAAATAGAATTTGTACTGACGGTTTTAAACCGTTTATGGCTGGAGCGGAAAACGGTGAAAAACCGTTTTGTCAACAAAACAGCTTTAAACCGTCAAATATACGGAAAAAGTCCGGGAAAAAAACGGATATTTTTTACAGTGTACAATCATTATATCATTGGCATTCTAAATTGCTTAATTGTAATTTTAGTATAAATTCGGCTACGTTTCTTCAACTTACTCATTTGCAACAAATGACGGAATAGTCTGCTAAATTTGCTTGGATCATATCATGAATAGTGGAATATTTCGTCGAAATAATAATGCTTTTTAACATTATTAACATAACAATTTTTTTTCTTGATACAAATTCACTTTTAGGCGTTATCCAAATGATATAAATGGATTAATTCATTAATGGACTTCCACTACTACATTGAACAAATGATAAATGATACCATTATTTAAATGATAAATATTTATGCTAAATCGCTGGCAATATTGAAAACACTTGTTTAGAAATACATTTTTCGAATTCAATTCAAATTTTATAAGGAATGCATTTCTTAGTTTTTGTGTATAATCACGTTGTTCTAGGAAGTATCTTCATCGTTATGCTACCATGACATAACCTAATTTTCTCAGATTTTGATTTAAAAGCTGATTAAAAAAATCCCTTTCGGCAAGCTGGAATGCAAAGGTAGATTCCTTTACATTAATGTCACAAAAGTAATGAAATATTGCATATTGATCAATACAGACATAGCCAATGACTTTATTGCTTCTACACATTGCAATATTTACGCTCTGATTCTGTTTCCATGACATTTGATTTTTTTACTATATCAATGTTTTATCATTCTACTCAAAGGGTTATGCTAGATTTATTGGTCAGTATATTGGTCAAATTTTTCTTATATCCCAACACATAATCATTCAACAGGTAGGAGTCATAAAGAAATAAACATCCCAGAGTGCAAATATCCCCTAGATAACATTAAGCCAGCCTGTCTGAAACAGTAACGAGAAATTGATTCTTGACACGAATGAATCTAGATTTAAAAATTAATTTATTTAATCTAGGTTGCAATATAATTGTGCGAACATTTAATAAATCTAGTTTTGTCATTCTAGTGTTTAATAAAATTTCATTAACACTAGAATGAGCTCATTTAGAGAACTCCCTGCTTACAGAGATAATAGTCACTTAAATCTTAACACATAAGAGAATAAAAATTATTAAACATTGTGAGTGGAAAATTTAATACGCGTGTTTAAAGCATAGTATATGAATGCAGCCATTTTGAGCAGTAAATTTAAATATCCATCGACAATTAAAAGCAAATACTCAGACAGAAAACCCTAAAACAATTTTAAAGTTAATGAGATATTTTTCAATATCAAAACGGATAAAGGGAACTCTTATTTAAACATCTATCATTTTATGGCTATTTTATATTAAATTTATTAAACAAATCTTGGTGCCGCCATGTTTAGTTAAATATCAAATGAAAGTAATCTGTCAAATTATCAAATTAACTATTAAAATAAATTTTCTGATTAATTAAAATTAACTATTTACTTAATTAAAATTAAATATTTAATTAATTTTGACGAAATCTCACTAAAACTTTTTTTATGGCTAATAGCATTTGCCAGCAATCTTAATCTTATAATTATCTAATAATTATCTTAATTTAAATAAAAGTCATTGTGGCTACGTATGTATGTTCCACATCTCCTCCTAATCCACTGGACTGATTTCAACCAAACTTTGCACAATATTTATTAAAGACAAGAGAAATGTCACTTTAAACTTTTAAAAGCCACTAAGTTACTTAAATTTTCAGTTAATTAAAAATTAAGCAAGTCGTTTTTCCGCTATATCTTTGGAGAATATTATCTCAAGAATCTATTTTTACACCATATTAAATATTAAAAAATTAGCTTTTCAGGTGACAAAAATTTCATTTCCATACAATTTGTTTCTCTCATTTGAATATATTTTTTTCAAAACTAATTCTATACAGAATCCGCGACAATATTCTTTATTGTTGAAGAACAAAACAAATACGAAGAACTGTCGCCAAAATACATTAACAGAATTCTGGACGAATGATAAAAGAAAATTTTAAAAATAGACGACTAACAATTTACATCAGGACCAACTATTGATTTGATGTATTTTCATGCTTTAACTAGTTATTTTAATTGTTTCAAAATATTAATTAAAACTTTCCTTTTACTTTAGTGATTGTTAACAATACTTGAAGTACCTATATAACAAATAATAATTTATGGAGAAAACGGCAGTTTTTAAAAATCGTCTGGTTCAATTGATATTCTCATTTTAATCAAAAAAAATTCAGATCTGAAAAGAAATTTGTGTATTATAATTTTTATACAATAGTAGTTTTTACTTTAAAAATATTAGACATGATAGTATTTTAATCTGGAGCAAACGCAGGTATATCAGCTTGTTTACCGTATAAAAAGTGGAAATGAACGCGGCTGATGGGAGCTCATAACTTCTAAGCAATTCTAGCTGACGAAAAAACTTTTAATATAAAAGTTGTTCGTTATGATAAGGTGATAATTCGCCTAATTGAATTTTTTTTCTATCTTTAGTCGTAACAGAGTCGTGGGGAAATGATAAGTTGGGGGAGGGGATTGAAAATGGCTTTTTAGTTCATAACTTCTAAGCATTCTTTATAAGGTACTTGCATTTATTCATATTCATAAAATAATAAATATTTCAGACTGCTAACGCGGTTTTTGTCTTTTGAATTGATTATTGTTCATGACTTTATTGTATTTTTCACTATCGATAATTCCATAAAGCGATGCACGAGGCTGATAGTAAGAGAATAAGAGGAGGAACTGCCTTATTCTTTCATGCACTATGTGTTGTTTTTATCTCTTATTTCGTTTTACAATTATTATGATTATTAAGCTACATTGTGCGGAACTTAAATGGTAATGGTTGCATTAAATGCCATTGAGATGAAATCCTTTTGGTGTAAAATACGGAAAAAGAAATTGAGTACAGAAAAGTATGTAAAATTGCAGTTATCCATAGTAAAGTAAAGAAGCTTATAAACTCAAATACTCTAATGTTTAATCTATAACGATAACACTCAGATTTTCGTTGGTTCGTGATTACAATTAATCTTATCAGAGATTTTATGTGTTTCTGCAATGTTTTTACTACAAGTAGATAGATTCTGAAAATTGAGATTGATGGGATATTCACTTTTTAAAGAACGATCAATAATGCAATGATTTCGTATCCGCAAATCTTGCACCGATTGAGAGAGCTTCGTAACCCAAACCTGCGACATAAATATGAAAAAGGCCGCGTTCTGCACTGTACAAGCCGTAGAGATTGACCTTTCAATTGAAAGGTGTTCGTATACTTAAGGAAAATAGGGGAAGGGATTGGACATCAGGACATTGTAAACGGAGTAATGAAGTTCGACGATCCAGTTCAAGATGAGTCCAAGGGGAGACATTTCTAGAAAGAAAAGTTTGGATCAGAAACCCATAATTACTAATATAATAGCCCAGATCTGTCTCTCGGTAACGATCTGACATCACCAACAACAAAACTCGCGCCACAGCACTGCGAGATATTAAACAGCATTATTTAATTGTTAAAGAACCTAAATTTCAGTAATTTTAAATTTAAAAGAGTAATTGTAGTTCTAATTTCAAATTTAATAACTCTGAAATACTGAAATAAGATTTGCTATCGATTGATATAAAATTTATCTCGCTATGATCAATAATTCCCGAGAAATTTTAAATTCTATTAATCCTATATTTCAAATTAATTTCCGTTTTTTAATAGAAAGTAGTAAATTATGTCAGTGGTATATCATGCGCGTGATATAGTTTGGAAGCCACGATGCATCTGATTGTTGATTGCAATCAGAGCCGGCCCGAATAAAAGCGGGGCCCGGTGCAAAGTTGACTTGCGGGGCCTTGAGAATATTTCGCCCAACAAAATAATTTATTGCTTTTTGCTATTTATTACATTTCACAATTTGTTTAAGTAAAGACTAAAAAAAATACATGAGAATAATATATAATTAAATTATTTTTATAAAGTTAATATTTTAATGACACAAAAAATTCGTTAATAAATCAAACAACAAAAATAATTGCTTCATATATAAAATTTGGTTTTCAACTTACTAAAATAAGTTTATAGTATGTGATTTTTATTTCATTTTGTTATAAGTTTTATAGCAAATACGTTGATTAGACGTTGATAAGATTTAGATTTTTGGTTAATGCAGATTCGATAGACAAAATGACTAAGCAAATTAATTGTTCGCCTCTAATGCTAGATCTCAAGTAATTTAATATTATTTTTAAGATACAATTTAAATAAATATTGTGACCTGGAAGGTAAAACATTCCGCCAAATTTTGATATCGTTAAATAAATTAATGCAATTCATTTTCGTTTTGCGCAATCTGATAGCGGCGTGGGGCCATGTGCGCTGGCACCTTTCGAAACCCCCTCGCTCAGGCCTTGAATTCAAGCATTCCTTTCTAAATAAGAGATAAAATCCCTCCCATTATTTTTTGCGAACTCATGTTGTAGAAATGTGTCCTGTCTTCCTGATTTTATGAAGAAATATTAAAAATTGTTCAGTTTGAAAACTTTCAGTGCTAAAATTAAAATTATAAAATGCGAAAATAGTTTCAATTAGAGTTTCAAAACATGAAAGCTGAAGAAACTTAAAATAACTTTTAACTTTGCAGTCAATTGAAAGAGAAAATACCCCCCTTTCAATTTTTCTTTCGATTTACGATGTCAGCACATGCATTCAGTATTGAAATAAAATATTATATTATATGAATGGGATTTTCTGGTATTCTGGATTATCAAGTGAATTCTTAAAAGTTGAACTCATTATTTCTTCAGTAAAAAAAGTTTAATTCATTATTTCTTCAGTAAAAAAAGTTGAACTCATTATTTCTACATATTAACAAACAATTATTTCTTCATATGCAAAAAAATGTAAAACTAAAAAAAGATAAACGACTAATCACAAACTTATTTACAATCATACACAACCTACTGATAGTTTCGGTTTTAGGATATTTAAATTGAATCAATCTTCAAAATACTTCTTATATTTTAAAACTTATCCAAATAACACTGATATGTAGTTCCCAAAACAATAAAAGGTTTCAAATAAGTAACCTTTTTTATAATGAAAAATGCCCAATGTAAAAGAGTAGAAAACACAAATTTTCTTTTGTTAATAAAAAAATATTTTATCTGAAATGTATACAATAATAACAAACAGCAAAAATGTTGAAATAGAAAAAAAAGGGGGGAACTACATTGTTTTATAAATTGATAACCTGTTATAATATTAAGATTTTCTTTTTGGAAATATAAAAGGAAAGTTTGTTTAATAAATAGCTATAAAAAAGAGACAAAAATTAGCATACTTGAAATTTGTCCCCAAGAACAAATGCAGAATATTTTATTTTTCTGTACAGCTGATACTCCGAATGAGAACGAACTGTTCGATGGAAAATTAAGCTTCTGAGAAAACTCCTTGGGTTACCTGTCGTGTTTCACACAACCCAATATTCAGATTTACTACTATTGATTAAACTCTGAGGAATAGATGTCCCTTTACCTGTAACAATAGACTACCTTTTAACAAGTACCTACGCTGGAAAACCACACTTTTGACAAGAAAAGCGAGAAACCCCTAATGCTTCATTATCGCTTAGCAGTCCTGCTGAATACAAGGGGAACACATGTGTTCAATTTAGAACTAGATAAACAGACAAAGCATTCCCCTAGAGGTGTTTCTTTAAGCTACCCTGGGAAAGACTATCTGCTGGCCATTAGGGGAACAGATGTGGATCTGCACACAAGAATTACCCCCTGTATACCCTGAAAGTAATAGTCTCTGGAACAAGGAATGTATTGAATATCATCACCTGCAATTTATCTTCAAATGACGGACATCCACTTTGGGGTGACCCCACACCGAAAAGAGAGATGCCTGGAGCAATCGAACCTGGTTTAGGACTGAACAATGTTATCGCTTTTTACCTTTTGCTCTGCGCAGGAATTGGAAACACGTGGACCTCCAAGTAAGAAAGGGAGTTGTTGGATTCTTATCCACTAGATCCACCAATTACTTTTTTAACAGATCTTTAAGGAAATTTTCAAAACCATAAAAAAATTACAATATTTTTCTTTTTAGAAAAATTATTAATATTTTATGCCTTTTTTATATGAATGTTGGTTGAAAGAACTTTTAAAAAGGATAAAAAAAAAAGTAATGAATTTTACAAAATCCGGCGCGGGGCCTTGTGCTGTTGCACCGTTCGCACCCCCCTCGGGCCGGCCCTGATTGCAATCGTGATGATATAATTTGATAATATTTTCTGGCAATGTTTGACAAGCAGAGAAGTGCATTGTTTTGATCAGAATTTCGAAAAAAAAAAATCCTTTGAAATTTTAACTTTTGACTTACGTTTGACAAGCTGAGAATTTCATGATTATTGAATTATAATAAAATTGTTAAACAACGGAAAATACTTCACACGGAATGTTGTTTACCAAGATGTCTTTTGAATAAAGAAATATGTAAATAAAAAAATATTTCCTGTCATAAAACATACGTTTATTTTATTTGTTTTCAATCAATTTTAAACATTTCTATCGCATATATATCTATTTAAACACGTCAAATTTGACGGGAAATCTCTCGAATGAAGAGGCAATTTGCATCCGTCATACCATGACCGGTGATTGTCTAGTTTTATAAATAACTAGACAAACATTTAATTCAATAACAGCTTAAATAAAAAACCAACGTACATATCAAAACACCGTTAGTATCTTACCGCCTCCCACTGAATATATGCGAAAACGCTAGCGGATATATACTAAGTGAGAATGCTATTATTAGTTTGTAAATGTTTTATTAAAATAAACACCATTAAACAAAACTGAGTTTTGCAACTACAGTAGAACCCGCTAATCCGAACTAATTGGGACCGGTGCCTGTTCGGATTACAAAAAATAAAAAATCCAATAAAAATAGAAAAGTAAAAGATGTGTGCTAAAAAAATGCAAGTACTACTATCTCTTGAATTCTTTTATTCAAAAGCAATAGAAGAGAATATGTATCCCCTTTTCATTAAAATAATGGATGTGCTCCTGTATGAAGTTACCTTATCTTACAGCAAATTGCATTAGTTTCTTCAATGTGTACAAGATTATGTATTCTGAAAAAGTACTTTTTGTTTGTATAGTATGTATATTTTTTAGTATGTATATTTAGTATGTATTTTAAATCTTTTCAGGTAATTTTTTCTATTACATATAATTTTCGAAAATAAAATCGGTTCGGATTAACCGGAATTTCGGATTAGCGGGGTTCTACTGTATTAGAGCCGTGATTTTAGACGTCTTTTTATCTCCGAGAATGAAAATTTATAATTACAGACATATTTATCACATTAATATGCATTTATTTATTTCGAGTATGGTGGGACAAAATAAATAATAAGACATTTATTATTTATTACGTTACTAAAAACTGAGCTCGTAAGGGACATTCAATCAGAAATGCGTAAGAATACTGTCTCAGTGTATGATTGTTAAAACATTAAAAAAACATGCAAGAGATTCTGCTATCTTTGTTGCCAAATACAGTTATACATCTTTATTACATCACTCGTTGTTATATCGTTTTGCCATGGCTCCTATTCATTTCAATGTTTTAGAAATTTCTTTATAACGACAGTGGACCTCAGGAGAAAAAAGTTTTAAAGATATCTTCTTCTTCTTCTTTCTAATCTTTCTGATCTGAATCAGATCAGATCCATGAGATCGTTCGCCCTCATCACCTCCAACACGAAATCCGGTCGCTTAAGCAAGTCATCATACACCAAGGCAACACAGTCAAGTAGATGTTGCGGAGTGGCCTCAATTATGTTGCACTTTGTGCAGACATTGAACTTCTTATCACTACGAGAGAATCTGAGGGTTTTTAAGTGACCGGATGTTAAGCGAGCCAAAACTGTTTGGTCTTTCCTATCCCCCTCAAAATGTATAGTGGCACCCGGGCCTTCACTACGATATCATCAAAGAGCTGGTGGATGCCTCCAAGAAATGTTAACAAAGGCCTTTCTTCTTGAGTATAACTCAAGGTAGGCCAAGGGTTCTACGTAGGTCTGAGGCATGGTAGTACCTTCTTTAGATAGGCTATCAGCAATATCGTTATATTTTAAATTTACATGTGATGGTATCCACTGTTGATGAAGAACACAAGAATTGCACAGGGTCTTGAGTTTGTTAAAGATACCATTCTCTTCCAGTCACTAACATCTCTCCAATTATCAAGATATTCGGCTGTCCGAAAGAATCCATATCTCACCGAATAATTGACGTTCCAGAACAAAGTCTAAAGCCATATCAATGGCGATTAAAGATATAATCATATGATTTGAATCCAAAATGAAATGTCACGATGATCGAAACTAACAGAATTTTCCTCGAAGCGAAATTAAAATTAGAGCATTTTCTTATAAGCTTCCCTGAAAAGAAAGAAAATCCCAAGAAGAACTGTTGTGATGAAAATAATCATTTTAGTATTTCCTCCAATTGCAATAAAATAATCTAAAACATCGCAATATGTCCACTAATAAGAATTACATTTTATTATTATATTCTGTGATAAAACTCCAAGAGAGATTAGTATCTTTATATTGGTACTCAAGAAAGGTTATTTCACTAAAATTGCGAAATTCAACATTACATGATCTTCAAGTATTTAAAAAAATTGGAGTCTCTTATGTTAAAATGTTAAAAAATAAAGTTATTATTATTAGTCTTATGTTGAAATGCTAAAAAATAAAGTTCAATCATACTGTCGGAAATTATAAGAATAATTATTTACTAAAATGATTTTGAAATCTCATTAAAATGTAAAGATAGACTAAGTTATAGTAAGACTTAACCCTCTCACACCGAGTGAGGAGGCCTAGGGCGGTCTAAAAATTTCCCCTTAATAGCGGCGAAGGCCGGTCTGAGGCGGTTGGCCTCTTTTGAGGGGAGGTGAGGTTCTGAGATCGCTTAGGAGATAAGCGCGGTAGGGGGTCCAATTATCCTTGCCAATCACAGCCCATTTCCATGCGCTTTAAGGGAAGGTTATAGGAGGGGGTGAGGTGGTGGGGTAAATGACCACCCAGGTTGGGAGAGTCCAATTCATGTCGCTTCCTCCCAAAATTTCTCGGTTGTAAAGGTACTAGAAAAAAAAGCTCGTCTCGGGATTAAAGAGTTAAATAAACTATTTATCGCACTTTCAAACAAGATTTGATAGTACGCCGTTTTGGAGCGGTCCCTTAAATGACATACTATTGAAGTTTCACAATATTTAGCCATGTTTTAATTCGTACAAAGAATTCCGCGTCTCACGATGTTCAATACTATTTATTTTCTTGGTAAATAGACGCTTAAACAAATCATAAGTTTGCCAAATAATTATATCACATTTAACTTCTTTTATTTGGTTTTGGTGCTTGATTCTGTTGTGCCTTCGTCAATACTTGTGCTCAGGCTAAAAAACTATTTTTTCGAGAAATTTTACAAGAAATTGTCTGGTTAGTAGACGATTAAGAAAGACGAACATTTTCTATGTTGATTTTAAAATGTTACATTTTGTTCGTGATAATTAGTTTAATTTTGCAAAATAATCGATGAAAACAGGAGATTTATTTTAACTAGGGAATAGTATAAAAATCTATTTAAAATAAAATGTTGGCTCGCGAACTTCGTTTAGCAAATTGTTGAAGAAGCTAAATAAAGGAAGTCAAAGCTATATTGGCATTCGTTGTTTTAATCGTGACTGGTTACTAAGCATAAGTTTCGATTATTTGTTTTTTAAAGTCTATTGATTAGTAGTTCCACGAAAAAAATATTCCAGTTACGATCCTTGCATATTTTCTTGAGTTATGTACAAATGCAGAAAATCTATTTTCTTGAGAAATAAAGTTAAAATTAATTTAGTAAGTTTGTAGTTTAATATCACAACTTTCAAGCAAAAATTAATAAAAATGAATGTGCCTTTAGAAAAACTGTTAATTATTTTTATTTGATAAAAGCAAATTTTTTTGGAATTCAGAGCAAATAAAACGTAGCAGCTTTTCGAACACAATATATCACAACAAAATAATTCTGACTTCTTCCGAATGAGCATTTATTTGCTGCCAAACAGTAAATACGTATGCAAGAAATAAAATTTATTCTAAAATGTTTATAAGCAAACTTTTCTTTTTACAAAATTTATTACAAAAAGTGGTAGCCTGTATCCCCGAACTAGTTTCCAATGCCATGTTCATTCCATCATCTCACGATAAGCCTGATTGATTCTACTACTGCCTTGTAGCTCTGGGGTCAGTATTAGGCACCAGTACGTATCTTACATTCTGTCTTTGACCTCCGCTTCTAATCGCAGGGGCAGGATTGTTGCTGTAGGTAATGATGGGTGCCTTTGCTTCAGGTGCAGTAGATTCGAAGATGACGTTGGCAGGACTGCTGTTGTCGGTGCCGGGCTCGTTGGTTCGCACAATGGCCTTAAAACCGTCCGGTCCCGCGGTGTATTCGACGACCCTCTTCAAACCATCCCCGTGGGTTACTGTGTAGGACCCCTGAACGGTTCCTGAACCGTCTCCACTTTCCTGATGGCTGCTGGTACCTTCATCGGCTTCTGACAGGTAGTTGAAGGAGTATGGGATAGGCGCATATTCAGGTATTTGGGGCTGAAATGAAATCGTAGAAAATATATGACAAATTAAACAATTTCATAAATGACTTAAAGAGCTTGGATACTATTTAAAATAGGCAGAAGTTCAATAAGATTTCAAAATGTAAGTAGTGCATTTATTTCGTTTCATGATTTGTCAACCACTTCTCTTAAAAATGTATATACCACACCAAATTCAATATTCATGAAGACAACCGGCACCTTCCCTCGCTCACGTTAATGAAATTTTCTGCTATTGCGTTTATCATGGAAAAATAATTAGTAGATCTACAAACAAGAATTAGCTTAAGTAGGAATAAGCATGAAATATTTATTTGGAAGTTAACTGCTTACTGTTAGAAATGCAACACAAAAAGGAATTTATTACCACATTTAGACACGACATTAGAGTAAAATTATAAAAGTAAATGATAGATTTCAAAATGTAAGCAGTGCGTTTATTTCATTTCATGATTTGCCAACCATTTCTCTTTAAAAAATATATATCACACCGAATTCAATATACACACCGAATTCAAAGTACAACTGGCACCTTCCCTCGCTCACATTAATCAAATTTTCTGCTAATTCTTTCAGCATGCAAAAATATTTAGTGCATCTTAACAAGAATTAGCTTAAGTAGGAATAAGTCTGAAATATTTATTTGGACGTTAACTGCTTACTATTAGAAATTCAATACAAAAAGGGATTTAATACTACATTTAGACATGACATTGGAATAAAATTAAATAATAGAAGAAGATTTGAAGCATGATTTTTACCTTTTATTTATTCGCTGTTTTTAATAATCCAGAGGAAAGAAAAATCGAAAATCATTTTTTGGTCAAAATGTGGGTGGTTGAATATTTACTTTCTTACGTTGGATACTTTTTAACAAACGACTACGTTCCTCCCATTGGGGTCTCGGGAAAGAATTTGATTCACACGCCAAAAGGCCACAAAAAACGTTGTATGGGAGATCCTCTATATCTCGGTAACTACATATGTTAAAAACGTAACTAATGTCTTATTTTAGAGATAAAGGGTAACAACAGAAGTTACAAAGAATATTGAAAATCCGAATTGTAGTTCAGCGACTACTGAGTCGCAAAGTTGGGCAAAAATACGCATGAATTGGTGACGTGATGCTCTATATCTCGGTAACTACATATGTTAAAACATAAGTAATGTCTTATTTTAGAGATAAAGGGTAACAACAAAATTTACAAAAAAAAATTGAAAATCGGAAAAGAGTCACGAGAGTAAAGTAGTCCTACGCCTTTAACATCAGCCCGGCTCTTTAAAAAAGACATCCTCCCGTCATTTTTTTTCCTTTTTCTCTCCTTTGACCGTATGTTTAGACGCAATACGCGGCTTTCTTGTTCCTTTGAACAAAACTATTCATTAATTTACTCAATGTGATCAATTTCAAATGTGGCCTAATTCATGTTGAAGGCGATAAATTGCCGGTTACTTTAAGTTATCTGTATTATATTAGCTTCCTGTTTTGAAGCCCCATCAGGGCTATTTTAGAATGGACCTCGTTA
>BGPR01026742.1:1172-21297 GCA_013235015.1 Araneus ventricosus | reverse complement strand
ATTCTTTAAATGAAAGTGAATGTTTACGCCATAAATCGTTCAAAATGTACAGTCAACCGAAGGTTGGCCCTTAATTTAGCATCAGGACCAATTTACGGAACGAACGAAGAATACAAAAATTGCCATTTTTCTTTGGTTGTCCGTTTGATTTCTCCGTTTACTTTTTATTGTGTAGAAGAATCGGCAAAACGTAAGGTATGTTAGACTAGACATTCTTTAAATAAAAGTGAATATTTACGTCACAAGTCGTTCAAAATGTACAGTCAACCGAAGGTTAGGCCGTAATTTAGCATCAGGACCAAAATACGGAATGAACAAAGAATACAAAAATTGACATTTATCAAAATGACAAATTCAGTTCTACAATTATTTGAATGCATCTTGATTATCAGTATTTAAATCATGATAAGTTGATTGGTAGGATAAATTCCCCATTTATTAATTCCATCAATGGTTTTAGCGAGGAATGTGAATTACTGTTAGATTTAGTTTATGACTATGCAGTAATTAAACTGGTGTGAAAAATTAAGGATCATTTCATAAAATACGAAAAATTAATTAAGTTAATATGGAAATAATTGTTCAAAATCAGTTGTGGAGAATCATATTTTAACGTAGGACTACGTTCCTCCCATTGTATTCTCAGTAAGGATTTTGATTCACACGCCAAAACGCCACAGAAAACGTTGTGTGGGAGATCCTCCATATCTCTGTAACTACATATGTTAAAAACATAACTAATGTCTCATTTTAGAGATAAAGGGTAACAACAGAAGTTACAAAAATAATTTGAAAATCGGAAAAGAATCACGCGAGTCAAGTTGTCCTACGCCTTTAACATCAGCGGCGGTTTGAAAAGGACAGCCTCCCGTCATTTTTATTTATTATAATGTTTTTGTTAATTATATCTTTTTCTGTGTGTCTTTAATTTGAAATTTACGTTTTATAATTGCTGCATACGTTTCCTAAAGCTGTTTGTTTTTGAAGGAGGTAAATTGTTTTTTACTTGATTTATGCTTTTTGGCAAATGATATTAAATCTTTGGGTATATTTCATGGCTCCGTTCGTCAAGAACTTATTTTGTTCAAATGCTCGATATCGACTTTTAAATGTTGACATAATAGACATGGCTAGAAAGTAAAAGATAGCAATATTAAAAATATGGTGCGTGTTTGAGTATAACAAAGGTATGGGAAGCGTTTATAATGAGGATCCAATAATAGCAGATATCCCTATGATGAGGAAATGTGTGTTTTTTTAATGCAATAGTGCTTAGGCTGGCATAATATCGGTAAATTGCATAATGCTAAAATCGTTATGCAAATAATGCAACGTTCTTTTGGGCATATAACTACAAAATTTGGTAAATAGTTCTTACTTGCTGGGGAGTAAGTACTTATTAAGATAGGACCTTTCAAAATGTTAATGAGATTTTTAATTAATTAACCCTTCAATACACGACTTTTAAATTTCAAAATGAAAAATGTTTTTGACATGGGAAGTTCACATATAACAAGAGAAAAATACACACAAAAAATCAAAATAAAATTGTGATATTATTAAACTGAATTTAATGAAAGTATCAAAACACTATTTTGTATAAAACGATAAAAAAAGTATTTTAAAAGTAATATTAAATGGTAAATACTTGTAGAAGCATTTAATGAAACCATCAAAGATGCAAGATTCCTTTTAAATGATAAAATCTGCGCAAATATGTCAATAGGTGTATCAGGAATTGAATAACTGACTACTGCGGACTTATCAATAGGACCTGTATTGTCCATGGAAAATGGAACGAATGATTATTATCAGGTCTTTTATGATGTTCCTAAAAGCCGCGGTGGCCTAGTGGTAAGCTCTCATCTTTAGGGACCGTCCAGGTTCGAAACTCGGTTCCACAGAAGCTCCGTCGTGTATGGGGCCTATTGCACGCTAAGTTATACGTAGTGGCAAACGTCCACCCGATGGTGTGGCGTGAAAATTTGGAAACGGGGTTCCAGCTCAGGTGTCGTCCTCGTCATCTGACCGTGGTTCAAAATTACGAGGTCCGTCCCAAAATAGCCCTCGTGTTGCTTCAAAACGGGACATTAATATAACTAAACTATGATGTTTCTAATCTAATACAGCGTGTATGAGTGGGCAAAAAATTTTCTATTTATTATTAACATGAAAAATAAATTATATATCAAATTTGATGGAGTGAAGGGTTTAAAATTCATTGAAATTTTAACATTTTCAATCAATAACTTCGGAGCATATTATGGCAGAAAATTTCCCATGCAATGCTTTCTTTAATCTTAATTTTTTTCAAAATCAATTTTAAACATAATTTGTAATCATGCGTTATATTGTCGTAATGAAATTCAAACCAATATCGTTATTTCACCAAATATTTCATACTCGCGTGCTTTTGCCAATGTTAACGTCATGATAAAAAAGATTTATTTCTTTGGACATTAACTCCAACGCAAAATTTGTATTTTCTCTTTTACTAACATAATAAGGTTTGTTAAGCTGGTAGGGTAGACCGGGGCTAGTTGGGCCGTTTTTTCTTCTAAGAATTTTTAAAAAAATTGAATTTAAATTTTTTAAAGCGGATACTATTAATGAACCTTCAGAAATAATTCGCCATAGTAAAATTTGAATATATTAACATTTTGTTGACCGGCAATTTCATACAAAAATTTATTTTGTTGACCGGCCATTTCACACAAAAATGTATGCATGGCACCCGCTATTTGATATAGAAAATATCTCATGTCACCGGGGCAAAAAATGTAATTGAATAAAATTCGAAGTGATTTTCAAAACATTTTATTTGCACAAAACAATAACCCATCAATACCAACAATCCAAGAAACTTTTTCATATCGTTCGTTGTTACTTCCTTCCACTGTAAAGTTGTGGCTGAATTTTTATGCAAATCTTTCATTTGGGTGTGATATAAATTTGTTTGAGAAACAACTAAATTAAAAAATTCATCATCAAAAAACGAATCGATTACATCAACGATGCTTGGTGGATCACATTCGAAGTTCGGTACTCTCGAATTTCTCGAATAATCTTCCAAAGAAGGAACAATATCAATATCATTCCACTCTTCATCACTATCTGCTTCACTATCGGAAAGAATTCTTCTTTGTCGTTTTGATGGTCTAATGTCTGAATCATCACTATCAGAATCACTGAACTCGAAATCACTCGGACAATCCGACAAAACATCCGCATATAACTCGCTAAAAAGTTCTTCCGACATGGTTCAAATTTTTTAAATTTTTACAATGCAATGGAAACAGAAATCAGAAAAGTAATTTTGATTTTGAAAAGCCAACATGACAAAATTTTGCATTGCAAGTTTTTGAAAAAATATTTGCATTTCATGAACTTAGAAAAAAATATCAAAGTGCAAAAACGAGTTATCTCGTCACCGGTCAACAACGTTCGGGCATGAAAAGACGAGTTATCTCGTCACCGGTCAACAACGTTCGGGCATGAAAAAGACGAGTTATCTCGTCACCAGTCAGCATTCGGGCATGAAAAGACAGGTTATCCTAAATCACCGGTCAACAACGTTCCGGGCATGAAGAACAGGTTATCGTCACCGGTCAACAACGTTCGGGCATGAAAAGACGAGTTATCTCGTCACCGGTCAACAAAGTGTTAACTACAGTATTAATTTAAAACCTCAAACTGACACCAAGTCTCTTGGCAGGATCTGCCCCGACTGCGGGGTAAGTTGAGCCACCACTAACATGAAGCGATTATCACAAAACATCCTTCTATATTATTATACTTTATGAATTTAAGTAACGTAGTTGTGTTATTATCCACATTATGCGTATTACATGCAAATGTTGTTCATTTCTATTCAATAGAAACTGAGATGCAGCTTTTATGGTCATCGTCAAATAGTATGGTGTAATTATAATAAAAATTGAGTCTGCATAGTTTTTTTATAACAAGTATCTTGCATCATAAATCTGGTACAATTCCATCCCACATATTCAGACATGTTTCTATAACGCACATCCTGATAAACCATGTGTAGCAGCGCTGGCCAATGTGCCCCATGCGAAATGGCCCATCTAGCCATATACCGCCATTTTGTTTTCTCAGGAGTGTAGGGATTTATTCTGAAAGCATTTCGATAAGCAAACAATAGTCCAGTCATTAGGTGCTAAAAAGGAACGATTTAAAGCAAATTCTGGTGGAGTCGTAATTTTTTGCTCCTATATGTTTTTTGGGGTGCTGATTACGAATCTGAGGTTTCCCACCAAAACTTTTTGTTGGAATTTTAGTTATAGCCAAAAAACATGAAAAAATGGACTTTCCCCAGTTTTTTGCTTATAACTCAAAAACTATCAGCTATTTTATGGCATCATCATATATCAAAATAATCAGCACAAAATTTTCTACAATTTATGTTCGTACTATTTTTTCGTTACGCATACCGTTTAAGTACTATAACTGGTTGAAGTTTGGCGAATGTTTGACTTGCCTGCTAGCTCGGCTTGAACAACAACGAACCATCAAATCTGTATGCGCGAAATTATCTGTCTTACTAAATAAATTCCTACTTAATTAATATACTTTTTCTATCGTAAACCTCTTTGTGCAAATAAAGATTTTATCAGTTGTATTATGAGTATACTTGCATAATCTGCACAAAATTCCTTCTAAATCTTTCTACCCTGGTATTACCTGGCTTTCGCGGTTGTGAAGTAAACAACAGAGTAAATATCACGAATTTTTTTAATAAGTTAGGAAGCTTAAACATAACCCTGTTATTGCCCCCTACTTGCTCTTGGTATCAAAAGAATCGAAGGAAATAATTTTAATACTGTGAAATTCAAAAGAAACGACAGAGTGCCACCACTAGCTCTAATAAGTGATGCCATCAAGGTACATGATGAAAGTGTATCTATCAACCCTACAACGCTTTTCCAGATAATTTATATTACAAAGCAATCGTATGAACTAGAGGACGTCTTAACATTTGAACTATGTCCCTTTCCATTACCTCTGTTTGATGCAGCTGTAATGGGAAAAGGCACGAAATCCTCTTTATACAAAGATTCCAAGCCATGTACACGGGATTTTAATGCTGAAAACGGTGTGTATATTATTGATGGAGGATACTTGCTGCACAGAGTCATCTGGAAAAGGGGTTCAACTTTTTCATCAATTTGTGATAATTATGTGACATATGTTTGTACAAAGTACAAATCAACTGCTCTAGTCATTTTCGATGGGCATCCTGAAAATGAAACAGTAGGAGGCACTAAATGTGCATAATGGGCCAGAAGAACACAGAAACAAATGTCAAGTGAAGTAATGTTTAATGAAACGATGATACGAACTGTTTCCTAAGAAAAATTCCTGGCCAATCCGAAGAACAAGGATAGACTCATTTCCATCCTGATGAACAAATTCTCCTCAGTAAACATGGCATACAAGAAAGCAGACGAAGATGCTGATTGTGTAATTGTGAAAGCTATAGCTTTGGCCCCAACACATCTGTGGTTGTCATAGGTGAAGATATCAAACTTTTTGTCATCTTAATTGGCATTTGTACCTTTGACAATGTGTATTTCCTAAAACTAGGAAAAGGAAAATCGCTGAAAAGATATTTTCTCCTTATACAGTTTTAGAAAAAACAATCGCCGAAAATATTTTATTCATACATGCTATGAGCGGATGTGACACCACATCAGTTCTTTTTAATTATGCTTCGCTTCGCAGCTGCCCACCAACATTCCCTAAAAGTTTACGATCAGATCCAGCACTAACTTGACAATAAAAAGAGACCTGGAGACTGGTGTTGGGAAAGAATAAACAGTGAGCTCCAGCCTGTCATAACTCTGAAGTCCCTCCCCCGCACGTGTCTCTATCCTGTACGCAAGATATCCTGCAGGTGTAAGAAGAGGTGCACAGGAAATTGCAGCTGTAGGAAGTTCAGACTGTTTTGTTCAATGTTGTATCCTCATTGTTGGGGCAACTGCAATAACAGAGGGGTTGAAGTAATTAATAGTGATGAGGATGATGATGGTGAACCAATACTGCCCGATGATTTAGTTGAGGCGTCTTTATCTTTGCAAGTGGAGGAAGACACAGGTGATCTTTCAAAAAATATTGGACCATAAGCTTCAAAGCGACCAAGATAAAGTGAAGAGACTGTGTAACGTATGCATATGCTAAGATCATACTTATGGCTGTAGTTGTATTATTATTAAGTTATTACGACTTTTAAAGTTTAGAATGCTACTTTTTTTCATGTCATTTTTTTTCTTGGTTACTATATACCAAGTAATTCAAATTAATTAATAGAAATTAATAAATTTTAATTAAAAACCACACTAAGTATTTTTAGTTGTTTGTAAAATAGCATTTATTGTGAAAGTGAATCTAAGTTTCCATCAACATCAGCCTTTTAGAGCTATTCAAGGAATTTTATTCATAACTAGCACTTATGTCCGGCGTTGCTCGGGACTAAATTACCTTCATGTCTAATATAACAAATGAAAAATTTATTTGAAAAAGGAACATTATGGTAGAAAAAGTGTATTAAATAAGTAAAGTATATTAATAGTAAGATAGTAAATTTTAGTGCATACAGATAGGAAGATTTGTTATTTTTCAAGCCGTGCTAGCAGGTAAGTCAAACTTTAGCCAAACTTCAACCAGCTATGGCGCCTAAACGGTACGCGTAACGAAAAAATAGTACTAACATAAATTGTAGGAAATTTTGTGCTGATTATTTTGATATATGATGATGCCATAAAAAGTTGGTAGTTTTTGAGTTATAAGCAAAAAACTGGGGGAAAGTCCATTTTTTTTTCATGTTTTTTGGCTATAATTAAAATTCCAACAAAAATTTTTGGTGGGAAACCTCGGATTCGTAATCAGCACCCCAAAAAACATAAAGGAGCAAAAAATTACGACTCCACCAGAATTTGTTTTTAAAAACTACCTAATGACTGGACTACAAGCCCTAAAGTAACAATTAAGAATTATCTTTCTGAATATTGTTTGTAAAAATGGAAATTATAATTTATAAGCGAAGAAAAAAACGATTATTCATAAGTGAGGAAATTTACTCAGCTTCGCAAAGATTAGAAAATTCTGACTGGTTCTTGAATGAACGCTACTTCTTCAACGACACTGATGGGGAAGAAGGAAGGCGGGATAATACACACTTGTCTGGAATGGCAGCATTAAGTATCTGACTACGTCCGGGAATGAATTTTTGAAAAAGCGCTTTAATGTGCAATTTCAGTTCATTTTCTGACTCAATATGATTCAAAACAACCATTAATACCAGTCAGGAAATTTTATGTCACTTGAGATTCAGTAAAATGGGATAATTTAGGTAAAAAAGGGGTAAAATTAGAGCAAAACACAAAACACTCTAACAGAAATTCTAATCCATATATTCAAATTATTTCTCTACACAGCACTTTTACAGCTATGGTGAAGGCAATGAACTAGGATCTAAGAAATACTTGCATTTACAGGAAAGTTATGGCCAGTCGAGTTTTCTCTTATTCAAAATTTCACAAAATGCATAGGTATAATCAACATTAGGCAGCTCTAAATCAAAAACTATTGATCTCAAAATTATATGTCTAGTTCATTGCCTTTACTACACTTAAGACAACATATATACAAAATTTCAAGGAAATATATAGATAATGTTTTGAGATATCGTGTTTTGCGTAAGTGACTTTTGACGAAATATAAGTTTTCCAAAAAACGCGTTTAAAGTTTTAATTTGCTTTTCATTAAAAATGTATTTATTTAACTTCTTTTGAAATTTATCACATTTGTAGGATATACCTTCTTTATTCAGAATCTTATCACATTTTTTCATTCTGAGAGCCCGTAATTTTTTTCTAGCGTTTTTCGTTCCTTCCAAAGAATGTCTATTAGAAGTGACGATTCTACGGTTATTGAGGTTAAGATATTATTTCAATGTATGTGTTGGCCAGGAACTGTTCCCAGTTCATGAAATACTCTTTTAAGACCATAAAATCAATCATTAAACAACAATTAAGCTATCGATGTCCCAAAACGTGAATTTTGTAACTCCACAAATGTGCATTTTGGCAAAAATGTTCATAGTAGCTTATCGAAACTCAAAATCTTATTCAAATTGGCATGACTTGCAGATAGAGTGTATAATTAATCGAAATAAATAAAAAGCAAATTAATTTATACTTCAGAGTGCGGTGTATTGGGTATAACGAGGGAAAACAGCCAACTTCCGGTTCCGTTTTTAGCTACCGTGCTTTATAAAAAATTCTATATCTCCGTTTCTATTCATCGTAAAAATAAAATGAACCCAGATTTAGAAAGCTAAATAAATGGGCTTTAAAGTAAAACCATAAAAAAAAATTTTGTGAATTTCGACCCAAAACCGTCTTTTATTCGTAGTCAGATACCTTAAATACCGAAAAGTATTAAAAATATCGCGACTGGTCCAACCTGCCTCTATGGCCAACTAGTCCCGGTCTACCCTAATATTTTAATCAGACTTATATCTTCGTGATTTGACCGCTTTTCCTGACAGTATTCACAAGAACACGAATAATATAGTTTCGAAAGCTAGCATTAGATGGCATGAGAAAGCAGGAATTAAATTTTTTTTATTATCAATTAAATTAATTAAGGTATTTAAATTAATTTAAAAAGTTGCACCCACTTTTCTGGGGTCATTCTGCGACGAACCTTTTCTTATGATGCCAAAAAGATTTGAAAAGTTGCTGGTAAGTTAATTCGGTAAATAAGGATTAAAAGTGTCTATAAATACTGCCATTTCGGTGTTTAATAAGTCAGCAAACACAAATGGAGTCAAAATTCGAAAGACATGAAAAAAAAACTTATTAAAATAAAAGACTGAACTGATTATCTCTAAGATGGCAGTAATTTGTAACCATTATTTATTAAAATTTAATACTACATGAACTGATTTTATCGCGAACAAGAAATTCAGAGAGGTAAGTTAATTGCTGATATCATCTCGTATCAACTGAGTTTCAAATAACTTGAGGCTTAATAAAGAAATTTTTTAAGCTAGATTGAACTAGATTGGCACACAAATGTTTTGTATCATTATCCAAAACGCCAATCATAAACCGGAAATATCAGGCAGAAAGGACAAAAACTAAATTACATCTTACAATATGAAATATCAAAAATTTTTCATCGAGCTCTTCAAGTTTTTTAATTCAAATCACAATGACCAAAAAAGTAATTGTAACCAGTCTTCCGGTAAAAATTGTAACAAAACCATCACGAAGCCACTGATAATTCTTTTCAATGACTTCTTCGATGGCATTCAATTACAATATCATGACAAACCAGACCGTTTATTTTGATGCGTGCCGTGTTATGAAGACAAAAGAAATTGCTCTCTTATGATCGGTGTGAAAGTCCAGTCGACATTATATGCTCCACTGATTCGAACAAAATGGTTAGCTGCTCAGCGGAGCAGAGCGGAGTGTCTAAATGTTTGCCGTGTTTGAGAAACACACCATCACTTGTCAATGGGGAAGAAAATAATAATGATTTACGAACATCGTTTCCTTGAGTCTTTGCTTGTTATTTTCTATCTATTTTGTGGTGAAAGGTACCTAGACTATATTCTTGCACTCGATTGATTCTTGAAGTGCTAAACCTGGACTTTACGGTGCGCGCATGTTTCTCGCCAATTTTTCTTGGCGCAATTTCATTTGCCGTCGCCAAATACTGTTTTGGATGTGCAGTGTGCTTTTTATGGCTCTCTTGCGCATGCGTCACCTGAAAAGGAGATATTGAGCACGCAATGCCTGCGTTTCAAGTGTGTACCGGGCAATTTTTTTAACTTAAAAAAACATCAGCGGCTTCGCTTCCAGCATAGCAGGAAACTAGTAGCTACGCTTTTTGATTGAACGTTAGAAATTTAGGTTTTTAAAATATTCCGAAAACGAGAATTTCCATATGCAAGCACTTCAAGCGTGTACCGGGCAAATTTTTTTAACTAAAAAAAAACATCATCAGCTTCGTTTTCAGCATAGCGGAATACTCGTAGCTTCGCTTATTCATTGAGGAACGAAACACACAGAATAACATACACAGTACTGAACCGATATTCGAACCGAAGAATTCCAAACGAATTTTCATTGAAATTCGAATGAATCGACCAATCACATCGAAAAGGTGAACAAAACAGACAAATCGAAACGAGATGCAATATGACGTGATGTGCAAAACACCGATGAAACGATTAATTTCCGCGCATGCGCGCATCTCACTAGTTAAAAACATCGCTGCGCATCCAAAACAAATGTTCTCTCACCTCCGTTCTTGGCGGCAAAGAGTTGGCTGAAGTAAGTGATGAAGGAAGTCGGCACTTTAGACTCCACATTAACCCTTGAAGTCTAGTTAAACTTGACCCGAAAATTTACTTTTGGTTTCGGTCAGGCCGATCCCGAGACCGAAATGATTGCATCACGCAGACCCAGGACTCAGACTGGACATTATCCGTTTCTTTTCTACTTTCTCGTACTGTCCTGCCGCCAGGATAAAAACCCTGAGCAGGGTTGCCTCAAATGGAGTAGTCGAAGAAAGGAGGGATACGATATAAAATCAACCGCAACATTTGGCAAACTAAGCACACTTCCGTTAGGCGAGAAATTCGTTCTCGAACGAAGTACAAAGAAAAATTAAACTTCCGCCGGTTCTATCTACGCCAAGTTAAATAAAGCCCTTTTCTTCACCCCAAAAATGTAGTGGAATATCCCGTTTCCATAACGACCGACACCGGCATGTCTGATGTCGAGGGTTTTTCTCGTGGCGGTAGGACAGCAATACCAAATATTATATCAAGAGAAGTAATGCACTTGCCAAAAAATTCTACTTCGACATTTTGGTGAAATACCAATTATTACGACAAGAGAAAGTTATATACTTGATAGAAGTTCTACTTCGAGATTTTGTGAAATACCAAGTATTACGCCAAGAGAAAGTAATGTACTTTCCAAAAAATTCTACTTCGAGATTTTGGTGAATCTCTACGTTTTGGACTTCCATTCCTGAGTACGAATCCAATTTCGGCTTCATGCTTGTCTGTCTGTCAATATTGGGATTCTGTTAATCTCAAAATAATGGGAATCCGGTAGTCAGTGTGCGTTTGAACACAATCTCTAAAAATACAAAGAGCCAGATGAATGAAATTTGTCATTTCGTTTTATCACTAGAATTTTAGATTTGTATCAGATTTCTGACCAAATACATTCACCGCCTGATTGTCTGTCGATCAGTCTAAAGCAGCGGTTCCCAAACCTTTTTTCCTTCCGTACCCTTTACTTCGCACCCCCTAACCATCCCTTCGCGCAAACCAGCTATTATTAATAACTAGCCGGCTTCGGCGACCAGCTTGTTCGCCGGGGATATGATTTCAATTGAATATTGCATCATTTTATATTCATGGTTCTCTTAACAACGTAATTTAAAACTTCAGATTGTGGTAGATATTTAACCCATGTTCTATTAGTTATCTTGGACTTGTTCTGTTCATTGTCTACATAAATGTCCCTATCAGAGTCAAATAACTGACCATGTCCATGGGTCTATCCAGGCGAAAATTGGGCCCGTTTTGCGGCCCCGTTGCAAAATTCCACTTCATAAAAACGGACGTACCAATGGACTACGAAAAACGGACAGATCTGACCCATACATCGAATTACAGTATTTCTGATATTTGAATCTCTAATTAAGTTAACGTAACAATTAAGGAGACATACGACTCGTAAACCTCGAAAACATTGTGGAAAACTGTCAAATTCGATACATTATATCTCTGAAAGAATGCGATTCACCAACTCACTCTTATCTTCTTGAAAAATATCTGTTCCTTCTCTTATAGTACACAGATTTTCAAACCTTCATATTTGTATGTATTTATTTGAGACAGTAATAAATATGGGTATAATTTTTGGAGAAAAAATGAGACAGTCACCTTGCGCGCATGATTACGGATAAAATATTTGTCTAAACACAATATTTTGGGTATCTAAGTAATCCAAACAGTCTGTTTAAGAAACTGAACCACACGTTACTGACATTTAACTTTAATTTCTATTTTATATACCAATTTAAAATAAAAATGTTAAAAATAGATAAATTTCAACTTTTCTAACCTCCCCCCAAAAATATCTTCTTTGGAGAAATATGTACAAAAGTGTGGTTTAATTTGTAGAACATAGCAAAATACATATTCGGTGAAAATATTATGTAAAAATATTCAATAGTTCTTGAGATATCGTGCGCGCAATATAAAAAAAGTATATCTTGAGATATAGCGCTTTAAAGATATGGCCATATTCAATGTTTACGTTGAAGAAATGATACATTTTCCTTCAGAACATTCATAATTTTTAGATTTTTTTTATCGCGGATTGTTTTAAATTGTTCAGAAAAGACAGGGGAACAATATAAATCTTTTATCTTTTTCATAAAATGGAAAATTTTCGAGGTTTAAGAGTCGTAAGTCCCCTTAATTTCAAAAGGCAATCATTTGGATAAGTTTAAAATTCCCAGCGTCCTTTACGTTCTTATATGGATTGAAATAACAATAATATGCGTCAAATAGAATATGTCATTTAATTTGGAAGTGGCGTAATTTCAGTGGTAAAGGGGTTAATATTATACAAATGATATATCATTCCTCTATCCGTACTCTCAAATTAAGGGATTTATATCTTAAAATGCTTTAAAAATCAATCAGGATTTAATAGATCAGAATCAGCAAGTGTTTTTAAATATCTTTCTTTATCTTATCAAAACTGTACAAAAATTTTGTTTTAAAAATATCTAAAATAATCATCTTAACAGAAATGATTTTGTATATCTACAAGTAATATATGCTCGACAGAGATTTAAAGTTTATTAAAATTCTAGCCTATATCTTTGTTGTATCTTTATTTCAGACTAGCCGCCTTCGGCGACCAGCTTGTTCGCCGGGAATATGATTTCAATTGAATCTTGCATCATTTTATATTGATGGTTCTCTTAACAACGTAATTTTATACTTCAGATTGTGGTAGATATTTAACCCATGTTCTATTAGTGACCTTGGACCTGTTCTGTTCATTGTCTACATAAATGTTCCTAATGGAGTCAGTCAAACAACTGATCATGTAACCTCTAATTCCATGCTGTCGGCACTATCTTCACTTTCTTATTCCTATTGTAAAATATGCGTTTAATTTCAACATTAAAATGACGCAGCACATTTTATGACCAGCGGTATGTTAGTTGTATTAAACTTACTTAGAAACGAATGAAAAATAGCAACAATAGCCATTCAGCTTACTGGATATATTTCTTAATGTAAGCAAAGCAATATCTCAGAGAGCTTGGTTTATAGATTTCACAAAAATTTTGAAAAAATAAAATATGAAAGCAAAATGTATTAGGATCTCAGATTACAACAATGAAAGAGAAACACGCAATTAAATATTTGTTTGAACAATGGAAACGGTTTGAGTCGCGTTGCAACACTGAAAAGTATCGTTTAAATTATGCCAAAAAATAGATATAAAAAATTTATTAAAATTCGAGAAAACAGTGAACGGCAACTTAATTGATATCATTAGAAAGGTAAGTGTTTGCACTTTCAGATGGTGTAAAGATTATTTTTGTGCTGTAATATTTTCGCAAGTTATTAAGGAAAAACGCCAAATTTTCGCTTAATTTTTAATTACTTAAAATTCTATAAAAAGTTTCAAAAGTTTATTCGGAGAGCTGCACATTCCTACCCTCCAAAGTATGTTTGTGCCAAATTTCGCAACTCTAGATCCAGCGATTTGACCAGTAGAGCGCAAACACACAGACAGACACACATTCTCCTTTATTATTAGTCATAATTAAATACACAAACTCTAAAATCTTGAGAATGAACAAATTTGTTGCTAAATATTTGTTGATTACAAAATAAAGCATCAAAGTCAAAACAATAGATTAATACAAAAATACCATAACATAAATAAACCATGGAAACAAAATATACCATCGTGTGTACTAACACTAAATTATAGTTATTTATATTTTATGAATAAAATTTTATATTTTTATGATTGACTTATACACAAAACTCCATTTTTTTCGCAAAAATGAAAAAGATAATACATTTATTTATTGCCTTTTAAGTTTAGGTTAAAATATTCTTGCATAACTTAATGAGAATTTGTGTTCCCTGAAAGCATATTTTTTACTCCTTAACTTTTAAATCATATCGCACTTACCTGAAAGTTCTTCATTTTCTAAAATAATTGTGAGGTTTATGACAAAATGGAAGTCAAAATGGGTAACATACCTGTAAAAGACGAAAAGATATAATTAGTTATTATTTTATCTAAAATACGAAAAACAAATTTCCAGTCTAATAATATTGATTTTCATATTGAAGGAATAAAATCCTTTGGAATAACGACTTTTTAATAAGAATAAAGCAAAAGTTACTTTTATATAAAAACAATGCAAAATGTGGTAACTTAACTGATATCATTTCAAAGGAAAGTGTTTGCGCCATCGGATGGTGTAAAAATTATTTTTGTGCTGTAATATTTACGGAAGTTATTATGGAAAAACGCCAAAATTTCGCTTAATTTTTACCACGTTTTTATTAACTCGTTTTCTTGTTTGTCTGTTCGGTACAAATTTTGCAATCGATTTTAAACTAACTTCCCGATGAGCTGGAGACTTGAAACTTTAAACATAGCTCACAACTAGATGACAATGCAATATTAATTCGCTTTCTTGTGTATCATTTCATATTTTGCATGACGCATGCGCAGTACGTTTTTCATTATATCTCTAAAACTATTAACATTACAGACTTGGTTCTTGGGTATATGGATGGCCCATGGGATCATCGAAGCACCCTCATGCTTTATCCATATCTTTGCGCATGCGCAGTACGTTTTTTATTATATCTCGAAGGTCTCTGAGTCACGAAACTTAATTTTGCAGGGAAATAGCAATTTTTTTAAATTTATGATCAGGTGAAGAGAAGCTGAAATAAACCTGAAATTTGCCACGTGTCTCCGTCATAATCTCAGCATGTTGTTTAAAATCTATTGCAAAATTTCACACACGCAAGACTAAAAAGTAGAAAATAATTATTTAAATAAAATAAAAATTTTAATATACCACGTTTTTAAAACGAACTAAAGAGTATAAAATAATCTCTTCTAGCCCCATACAGATTTATAACCCCATACAGATTTAAAACGAAAAACGTGGGGCGCATGCAATATTTAATAGTAAGGAGTGTAGGGAATATCTGTCGTTGAGAAAACTCACACAACAGTTCATGTCATTTCCATTGCAATAAAATTGTTAGTGACTGAAATAAACTATTTATGCATCAATTACTATTGCATGCGCCCCACATTTTTCGTTTTAAATCTGTATGGGTTATAAATCTGTATGGGGCTAGATGAAATTATTTTATACTTTTTAGTCCGTTTTAAAAAAGTGGTGTATTAAAATTTTTATTTTTTAAATAATTATTAATTAATTAAAATTTCAAAAAAAGGGGTTTCAAGGTGAACATTCCCACCTTCCAAAGTATTTTTGTGCCAAATTTCGAGCTCTAGGGCCAGAGGTCTGCCCTGTAGAGCGCCAACACACACACAGACACACACACATTCTCCTTCATTATTAGTAGAGATAAAGGAAATTACCTAGCTTGACTTGTATCTATAATGAGGATTATTATAAGGTATTGTGATGAATCAAATTTAAGAAAGGGAAAGAATTTCAGCTGTTTAAATGATCTTTCATTTAGGAAAGGATCACGAAACAATTATTTTTTAACCAACTAAAGCTTACGTTTCTTTGGAACAATAAAGATTCTAAATGAACATTGCGCCGATATAAACTCAGTTTTCAAACATCCCCAATTAAGCTTTTGGAAAACGGAACAATGGAGCTTAAAGTGTCCCATTCGTCTTGATTTCTTTCGAAAACATTTAAGACACATCTACATTTCCATGTAAGTTATTTTAATAATAGCCAAGTTCCTTGAAGTAAACCATTACATTAGCAGCGAAACATAGCCATAAATAGGCTTATTAAACAGCAAAAAATACCTTATTTCAAGTCTGCATCAAAAAGTATATACAGTCCCTATCACTTAAATAGCCTCATATAAAACCAGCGGGAGTGGTCTCCCCTAAACTTTCTCGTATACTACTAACACATGTAGAGAAAACTAGAATAATAAAAGACGTCAAATAAACTTCCGTCGCAAGTAAACCAAAGTTGGAACCACACGTGTTTTGAAGGATCAAAACAAATAAAATCCCCTGCGCATTCTTTTGCGCAACAGGACCTGGCGAGACGCCCTAAATGTTTGCTTCCTTACAAAATCTCGCCAGAATTGGTTTTTGGCAAACTTCCAAGTTTTCGTCCCTTCTTCTTTGCACAGGCATTGCCACCAATAGGCATGCGCAAGGAGTTAGTTTCAAAACTGAACAAGTATGCGATTATACAGACCGACAGACAGTCAACCCTTTGACGGATTTGGTCCAAAATTTTATACGGACCTACATTCATGACGATAAAACTGTGTATAAAATTTTATCCATCTGGCTTTTCAAGTTTTTGAGTTATTGCGTTCGCATGACCTAGAACATACAGACAGACAGACTTCCCGTTGACGGATTTTGTCCAAAATTTGATAGAAACCTACAAATTATGTTTAAAGACCACATACCAAATTTCAGCCCCGTAGCTCTAATAGTTTTCGAGTTATCGTGTTCACAGACACACACACAGACAGACATAATTCCAAAATTGTGTTTTTCGGACTCAGGGAGGTCTAAAACGTGGAGATTCGTCAAAATCTCGAGTTCGAATTTTTTGACGATTACAATACTTTCTCTTTGTATACGAGAAAGTAAAAATTCAAAAAATTTTTTTTACAAATTTTTTGTGTCAAAACAAAAAATGTAAAATAGGCCATTTCGATGCACCTTTTCTCAAAATCTGTTATAGGTTCACGTTTGAAATTTTTTATACAAGTTAAGTACATCTTTCTCATTATACCTAAATGATTGTTCAAAAAATGAAATTCAAAAAATTATTTTTTACAAATTTTTTTGTGTAAAAACAAAAAAATTTAGATTGGCCATTTCGATGTAACTTTTCTCAAAGTCTGGTATAGATTCATGTTTGAAATTTTTTATACAAGCAAATTACACTTTTATCATTATACTGAAATAAGCTTTTTTTTAAAAACTCAAAACTTTATTTTTTTACAATTTTCTTTGTGTCAAAATAGGGTAAAATTTCACTATGTCTAATTAAATATTTTGTAAATTTATAAAAAATTAAAAATTAACCAAAAGCTAATAAGGATGGAGTCGTTTGATAAGCCATGGACTTCTGATTGGAGAAACATAATTTTCACACATAAAAAAAGCTCAATATGGATGGACCGGATTGATTCTCTTATTATCACAATGATTTAACCCATTCTAAGACGGTGGAATTTGGTGGGACACACTTCCCACCAAATTCATCAATTTTTAAATGCAATTTTTGTGGTTTGCATAACTTTCCGCCAAATTTTTGAATGAGGCGAACATCTTGATGTTTTAATTTCTTATCTCAAACCATAACAAAGTATCTTAACTCGGTAAATAATTAATTAAAATTATATAACAAAAAGTTTATGTCATCTAATAGGCTAGATGATTTTATTTTCTTAAATTAATCTCAATCCCAAAGTTATTTTATTATAAGACTTCTTTATATACTATATTTTATACTTTACTTTATTTATTACAAATTATTTGTGACAAAACAAAACATTTAAAATTGGCCTCTCCCAGGATTTACATGGATTCTCCCAGGTTGGGAGAATCCAATTCATGCCATTTCCTCCCAAAAAATCCCGGTTTTAAAGGAGCTAGAAGGGGAAAAATCCGCCCCGGGATTAAACAGTTAAAAGAATATTGATAACTTTAGGATAATGATTAATTTTTTTGCATTTTTCCCCTTTCAAGAAACCATCAAATTCGAAAATTTTAACTTGTTCGATTTCTTCTTTGCTAGGCAAAGTTGCTCCACGCATTTTGCAAATGAATTAACCAAATTTCATTTTAATTTACTCAGCGATAACCACGTGCAATTGGATAGAAAACAAATCTGCTTGAAGATTCTTGATTCACTGAATTTATCTGGTAAGGGCTGTGAACATGAAACCTGGAAATTTTCTTAAGATACATATTTTTTTTTTTGAATTAGATGAATTACAAAAGCGTCTTTATTGTTGCTAAAATTTAGTTCTAGGGAAAATAATCGCAATCAAAAATATTTTAGGCTTTGTTACTGTTGAGGCTATTCAAGTGACCGGGACTATACAGGGTGCCCCCGCTAATATCCGCTGTCACACCAATAATTTCTGAACGGCAAGAGCTATAGTCATAAAAGTGGGGTCTAGGTATAGTAAAGCTGCCATGAGCTAAGCAAATAATCCGCTTACAGCGCCACCTGGCGGCAAAATTCTGAGTTAGCGTTCTTATCTCAAACACGGTACGATATACGGGAAAAAGTCATTACAAAGTTGTTCAGTTTCATCGATTTAGTAAGAGAAGACACCTTCCGTACAGTCCTGTTAAAAATAGAAGGCGTTAAATGCATATTTATTTGGTGCGCAACTCCCAAAATTGTAACGCGACATAACGTGGAAGAAAAGAGAAAATGTCACACTCCAGCGCATTCCTTATCGTGGCACAGTGTTAGCGTGCGTGATTACAATACGAGAGGACCTCGGTCAAGTGTCCAACAGTACATTCGGGACACATTCCAGCAACAAGTTATCGGTACGGTGGTTGCGTACAATGGCCTCCACGTTCACCTGACCTGAACCCACTGGACTTTTTTCTGTGGGGATACATCAAACAGCGAGTGTATGCAACCCCTCCACCTACATTGCAAGAACTTCGAAACTGTATTACGGATGCTTGTTCCAGCGTGTCACCTGCTATGTTGCACAATGTACAACGGGAAGTGCAGTCCCGTGTCCGGATGTGTATTGTTGCTGAAGGACACCATTTTGAGCATGACAGATAGATGAGCTTCATTTCCGGCAAGTGCAGTTTTTTTTCAACGCAATCAAACAAATGTGCGTTTTGTGCTTTTCATTTGTATCATTTTTGTGCGCAAGATGTTTTTCTATAATAAATCGATGATGCTGAACAACTTTGCAATTGACTTCCCCCCCATATATATATATATATATATATATATATATATATATGTATATGCCCCGGCCTAGGCCGTGCAAGAAAAAATTGATACATCTTATTTTACAATATTTTTCTCTTCTCTTTTTTTAGTGACGGGAAACACCAGTTTCACTGAACGACGACAATAAGTCTAATTCTTTAGTTAACAGTTCGTGAAGAAGTCCTCGCAATGAGATACGAATATCGGCATTATTTATCAAGTCTTTTAAACTCATTAATTGTCATCCGCTAGGCCAGTTTTTTCTGTATGAAGTCCAAATTTCGCACTCTTTAATTACGTGAAAAACAGATCCCGTTTCTTGCCGCATGAACATAATGACGTTCTTTTGAAGAATCTAGCCTGACGTTCTCTAAAAACTCCATGTGCCGTCAAAATTTGATTTATGCAGAAATCGCCATATATTCTATCAACGTTAACTTTATCTATTAGGTTTTTGGTCCATCGCGCATTTTTTGAATCATTCCAACGATTTTGCCACAGGTCCTTTATAATTTTATTTCCTTCATTTCTTATCTGGTTTCTAGAGGGAACAAAACTAATTGTTTCATCTGAAATCAATGTTGCCTCCTTGGCTAATTGATCTGCACGTTCAATCCCAAAATTGCCTATGTGTGCTCTGATCCAAGTCAAGGTTATTGTACAGTATATTAAATTTATTTGCATTTATCTGTCTACTTTTCATGAATTCATGAACTATGTCTGTCAGGAACTATGTCTGTTCAGTATGTCTACTCAGGGGCCGTTCAAAAATTACGTAAGCATGTTTTTGGTAATTTTTGGGGGGGGGGGGGGGGGGGGGGGGGGGGGGGGGGGGGGGGGG
>BGPR01026741.1:0-15934 GCA_013235015.1 Araneus ventricosus | reverse complement strand
TACTGCTTCAGATGTTAATGAATGATCGGCCATTTTGTATCGAATGATTATGTCTATGACTGACTTAATTTTGGACTATAAGTATAAAAATATCATAATTCGATGCAGGAACTGAGCTCGGTATACACTGTTAAGTCGCAAAATTCTGATTTTCCTTTTCTCCAAACACGGCATATTTCTTCCACCAAAAAATCCGCTTCCCGCATTCATCGTTTACGATGAAATGAAAGTCCCGCATTAGCAGGATGCGTAATCAGTTTCATTACGAGATATTCAGATAACGCCCGCCCCGCGACACCACACAGTTTCGTTTCGCTTATTTTTTTTTCCTCTGTGAGTCATTATCTAATGACAGAGCTCCACCAAACGCGGAAGTTCCTTCCGTCTCAAAACACTGGCCATGATTGCCGAATCGATACTTTTCTGCGTTCAGGAACTGTTCAAACTTGGATCCGTTTTACTCCAATTCTTTCCGATGACGCCGACTTACTAGGAATAGTTCGAATTTTTGAAATAGAGGATGATTAGAATTCAAGTATCCCTCCTCAAAACACTATAGAGAGAAAAAAAATACGCGCTCATAACTAAGCCAAGCCTTGGTGCTGTGCATTTGAGAACATGGAAAACGAAAGATGTGAAAAAAAAAATCAAGGGTTCCCAACCTTTTCCCCCTCGCGTACTTCTTGATTAATCTTTATATTTTCGCGTCCCCCCCACTGTCAATATCCCCCCCCACCAATCATCCGTCTAGTTTTAGTATTTTGCAACAACTTTTTGAATCTGACTCATCGGTAAAACTATTATTCCTTTTGTTAGAATTTTCATTTTGTTGTGGTTGGTTGTTTACGTGCCATCTATTAATAAATTTATTATTTTGTTTCTCATTTATTGTAAATAATTACTATAATAAATCATTGCAAAGAAGTTTTTATCAATAAAGGGCTTAGGTTATTTAAGAGTCAAGTGACTCGAATTATTAACCATTTGCATGACTTATTTTTGATTTTACATTTTATTGCCTTTTTACAATAGTATTAGTTCAACGCAAAAACAAATGAAATCAGTATTGTAATAATTTCTCATTAACTTATAAGGATAGCTAAAAATTACACTCCGTAATAATCAAATATTCAAGTGGTATAGTTATTAAGCAGTAAGTATTCACTTTGGGAAAGAAAATTCTGAAACTTTTTTAATTCCTTCTGTTTTCTTGTTTCCGCCATTGTCAACGTTGATTACGTGTACCCCCAGGGGTACGCGTACCACAGGTTGGGAACCTCTAAAAAATAAATTAAAAGAAAAGAAACTTTTGGTAAAAATAGCAATTACAATTTCTTGTTTGAAGTATAAGAAGAGAAACTGAATCCGCAACCTCTGAAATAAATAAATTAAAAGAAAAGAAACTTTTGGTAAAAATAACAATTACAATTTCTTGTTTGAAATATAAGAAGAGAAACTGAATCCGCAACCTCTGAAATAAATAAATTAAAAGAAAAGAAACTTTTGGTAAAAATAGCAATTACAATTTCTTGTTTGAAGTATAAGAAGAGAAACTGAATCCGCAACCTCTGAAATAAATAAATTAAAAGAAAATAAACTTTTGGCAAAAATAACAAATACAATTTCTTGTTTGAAGTATAAGAGAAGCTGAATCCGCAGTAAGAAGAAGGGAACGAATCCAAACACCGTATTCTAGGATAAATAACAAAAGAGCTTCATATTTTTTCTTATTTATTGTTTTTAACAAATTAACTATTAATGATTTATTATAGTAGTTATTTAAAATAAATGAGAAACAAAATAATACAATTTATTAATAGATGACATGTGAACAAACAACCGCCAAAAGTGAAAATTCTAATAAAAGGAATAATGGTTTTACCGACGAGTCAGATTCAAAAAGTTGTTGCCAAATACTAAAACCAAAGGTTTGTTGTAAACTTCTAACAACTTTTATATGAGATTCTTTAGATCAGTGGTTTACTTAGTGATTTTAGTTCCATTTTACTTTCCAGTATACGAAGTATACAAGGAGGAAATATTGTAATCGTCAAGAAATTCGATCTCAAGATTTTGTTGAATCTCTTAAGTTTTAGACCATCCTAAGTCCGATTACTACATTTTTGGAATTATGTTTGTCTGTCTGTCTATGAACACGATAACTCAAAAACGGTTGAGCTAGACGGATGAAATATGGTGTGTAGTCTTTACACCAAATTTGTAGGTGTCTATCAAATTTCGGACAACACCCGTCCATGGGAAGTCTGTTTGTCTGTCCGTTTTCATGTGAACACTATAACTCAGAAATTTAAATAGCTAGACGGATAAAATTTGATACACAATTTTATCTTCAGAATTGTAGATCCGTAACATATTTTTCGATCAAATCCGTCTACGGGTTAACTAACTGTCTGTCGGTCTGCATGCTCGTGTGTTTTATTTTGCCTTTTTACAACATTTTAGATTTTTATGCGTTTTGATTTTCCGTGTTTTTATGTAATCGACCATTTTTTAATATCTTTTATAGGTTTTAATTTTTATACTATGTTTCTGGCGCCGTGTTTGAATTTATTTCTATCTTAAGTGTTGCAATTTATTTTTTTCTCAAGTGTGTATTTACGTTTTAAACTCCTGGTGTGTTTTTAGAAGACTCGGTACTTGCGTGTTTTGACTTTTTAACCCTTGCCTTTTGGAAATGGTCTTTTAATTTTTTTAAAGACTTTTAGTATCATAGTGTATTTTAGTGCTTTTGTGATTATGTGTTTTCGTTTTTAATTATTTATATGTTTGGAATAGTTTTATGATTTTGTGTATTCTCTGTGTTCAACTTTTTGTTTTCTAGTGCATTTTTTTGTTTACTCTTTGTGGCTCTTGTTCTTTGTGTGTTTGTTGTGTGTTTATAGCACTCTGTAAATGGAGTTTTCTCTGTAGTGTGCTTTTCTTTCTTTAAATAAATCTGTATCAGATTTTGGTTTCAGTCGGTAGGAAAAAAAAGACGTTCAAAATGCATAGTCGGTTTTCTTCATCACACTATGACGCATAAAACGCGCTATATTGTGTATTGGCGTCCGCTTGGCATATTTTACTCCCGCTTATAATGTTGTCCTTTCGCCTTGTCGCGATCTGTGAGGGCAATATAAATCTGAGAACCCGTAGCGTTCCGAAGGTCAGTAGTTTTTATGCGGGGAGAGGCGGAATGACACCTTTGTTAGGGACTATACGAGAAAGTCTAGGCGAGACCACTGCAGCTGCTTTACAGATAACAATGAGCGTCTATATGATAATAGCATGTTTTGTGCACGTTGTGTTGGCGTGTGTTTCCTCCTTCAAACTGGCTGATTCAATTATTGTAATCGCCAAAATATTCGCCCTAGAGATTTTGGTGAATCTCCACGTTTCAGACATCTCTGAGTCCGAAAAGAACTATTTTTGGAATTACGTCTGTCGGTCTGTCTACTGACTGTCCGCCATGAGAACTCTGTTCGCCAAGTTGTCTCGTTGACGGCGGTGGCTATAGCAACTGGTTATATTAGGGACGATCCATTTCGAATAGGAGGAATCCGACGGATGTCGGGGTTTTATTTTATTCGTGGCGCCAGTTTGCGGTGGAAGTTGATCTTTCGTCTTCTAGGTTTTTCAACAGTCGCACATTCCTTCACATATGGAGCTAAGTGCGCCAATGTAACAAACTTGACAGAACATCTACCTACTCGAAATGGATTCTTCCAACGATAACCTGTTTCTATAGCGACCGTCGTCAACTAGACAACTTGGCGAACAGAGTTCTCGAGACGGACAGGCAATATCTGTGGACACGACAACTCATAATTGGAAAGATATAATTAAATGAATTTTGGTATGCGGTCTTTCCATCTAAACTGTAGGTCTATATCAACTTTTAGACGAAATCCCTCAAAGGAAAGCATCTCGATCTGCTTACCGGTGTGAATGTGAGCATGGTGGCTCAAAAACACTACGAACCGGCTAAGTGATATTTACCGTATGATTTTGTTATATATTAATATTATTAGATCAAATAACTGGAGATGTGTCGCTGAGAATAGGTCCAGGTGGCATAATTTCGTGGAGGAGACCAGGACCCAATCTGGGTTGTCGAGCAACTGATGATGATGTTTTATTAATAGAATAGTTATTTATTTATATCATATTTTGATCCAAATGCATCAAAGGGTTGACTGTCTGTTTTTACATTCGAATGTGAGTGAACGCGATAACTCTACAACGCAACAAGCTAGACAAATGAAATTTGGTATGTGGTCTTGTCTGCAAGACTTCTATCAAATTTCGGAGACAAGCTAAATGCATATGGGTCATTCTCACGAAAAGGTGCTTTTTACAGTCCCGGGTGATAAAAATTAGAAAGTGCAACAAATGTCCTAATATTTTTGTTCATATGTATAATTTCAGTTTTAAGAAAGCTATTCAATATGTTTCTACTAAAATAGTTTTAATATTTAACTCTCATTTTTCAATGAATATAAGACAAAAGTCCCCTCCGTGGACGTCCCTACACATGAAATTCAAAATAATATTTACTGACACGCAAGCATTTTTTTAAATTGCATTTTTTTCAGTATTAACTAGTTTAAAGTCTCTAGTTAGGTCTAGCCTATCATTTTTTAAATTATTTTTACTTAGTAATTAATTTTTCCACTTTGTCCCCAGTCAAAGACGTCTCCCTGCGTGGACAAAGAAAATTACTTAAAAAAAATATCTTAAATGGCAGCTCATGTCAAATCATCTTGAAAGGGCTTTTAAGAGAGGCAGACAATTTGTTCTTTAAGAAAAATTTTCGTTCTATTGCGAATTTATTGAATATATTCCTATTTATTAGTTCCATTTAGAGCTTGATAAAGTTCTCAGCGTTCACTCCGTGGACATCATAAATAAGTTTAAAAATAATTAAATACAAAAATTTGATAGGCTTAATATCGAATTTAATAAAAATAAGTGTATCACTTTAGCCACGTAAAAACCAAAGCACTTAAAAATTCAAAACTTAGTTTTGTCTCCTCCGTGGACATATCATCTCCACAGAGAGGATGGCATTGTCAATGAAAGAGACAAAATCTCAAAAATCACGATACAGTTAGATAAATTAAAATAATATCGATAAAAAGTTCTTTGGTAGATATTTTTTATTAAATTTAGTGATTTTCTTTCGTATTTTTTAAAATTAAAATTGAAATTATATTCGCAAAAATATTTAAGATAAACAATTCTTATAGAATATGTATAATGTTAAAGCTTCAATAATGTATAAAAAACATTTTAATAGCTAAATTTATTTTTAGAAAAGTGGGAATATCAAAAAATAAAAAGACAAAGCAGTCAGATGCTCATATTCAGAAGAGAAGGGAGTAAAAAAAACTTAATACGAGACTTACTAGATTGTTTATTAATAAATATATGATATTCCTTAATCTAGTATATATTTGATTACTTTGCTGCAAAATGTTGACTTTCACTTATTTGAAATTGTTTGTAAATATTATTTAACTAATGCACAGCCAGTGCCATTATTTAAAAAGTGTTATTTATTTTAAAATGTTAAGTTTTCTTGCACTGGTTTTTAATAACTAATTTTATTGTTTAATTATAAGAAATAAACTTGTACCAAATCTGCCCAATAATCAGTCAATTATGCTTTCGTTTAAAATGTAAAAGTTCCATTGACTATAATGTCTACTTCGTAGACAGGTAAAAAATTTTAGAACTAAAAAAAAAACAATGAAAAATAAAATAAAAAACTTGCCCACTAATATAAGGTTATTTATTAAGCTTAAATGGAAACATCCATTCAATTTTAAAGATTTTTACATACTTTTGTAAAATAATTTTTTTTAGCTATTTGTACCTTTTTTATGAGAATGACCCATATACGATTCTCTTCACTATACGACGAAGCTAAACACAAAACGCGATATATTGCGGAAGCATACGAGAAAGTCGAAGGGAAAGCCCGTCACCTTAGAAATCTTCACCTTACATTACTTCATATGCATTGAATAAATTGACATTTGATTGTTGATGTCAATTGTTAGTGCCTGCTGCATTACTTTATCGCCTTACAATTCGTAAATTAGACACTGATTTATAATATATTGAATTTTTTTCATTGTTATTATTTAACATCGGCTGCCGCTTTCTTGAGGCATCCGTTAGTTGGCCGATCTTCCTCGAGGTGGCTGTTGAAATGGTCTAAAATAGGGATCTTCAAAACTCGGTCAGTTTCAGTTACAGAACAGTGAAACTTGTTTTGTTTAAAATGTTTTACTGAAAAAATGTTTTACTGAATATGTCTAATAGGACAGAACGCCGCCCCACATAATAGGACAGGGGGTTAATAACCCTGTCTAATAGGACAGGGGGACTGTGTAAGAATTTACAATTCGAAATTTTTTCAGGGGTGAATTTCAATACAAACTCAACAACAATATAAAATACAGTTCTTCACGTCATTTAAAGCATTTTTTCATTCGTAAGTATATGCCTATACCTAACGATTTAGAAATTAGCCATTTGGCCCTGATCAAGTGCGACACCTTGTGTGATCACGAATGTTATTTACATCACGACTATTAAATTATCTTTACAGCTGTTCAGAGCATTCATTCAGGAAAGCAAAAACAAATTTCTCAGGTGTTTTTTTAAACCTTCAACACATTAAATGTAATGTACAGTGCTGTTCTTAATTATTAGAACGGACTGTTAAAACTTTATCTTGTGTTCGTAAAATTTCAAAAACTTGATCATCTGCTTTTTTGTTATGGATACTAAAAATGGTAAATAAAATCTAATACCTTATTTCAGCCTCCATAAATGCATATAAGTTTTAGTTATTTCTTAAAATAACTCTATTTATTTTTAGAAAAGAATTTTTGTTAAACAGTATATTTTAGCTTTTGATAATTATTCGAATGGCTAATGACGAAGGCTATTTTTAAGTAAGTAAGAATGGGATTTATTTTTATTTTGGTAAGTTTTGAAAATTTTAATAGATCAAGCTATTTGGTAATTATTTTTGGTCTCTGAAGCAGTCAAGCCAACAGTAACGCCCAAGAGTTCAGAGATTTCTGTTGAACTTCTTCAACGCAACACTGAAGATCGAAAGGATGGTGTATCGTATGAAAACCTAGCAAAAAAGTATAAATTGTAGAAGTTGGGAATCTACTATTTGTGAAAGAAGTATGAGACGAAAGGATTCGTTGAAAACAAGACAGGACGAGGCAGAACACCATAAACAAGTGCAAGAGAAGACTCTATGATTGTAAGATTGGCACAGAAAAAGAACGATATATCGTCAAGAGAGATCATGGAAGACTTGAAATTGAATGTGTCAGCTCTAACTGTTCGCCGTAGATTCAATAACTGGGGTTTGATCAGTTGTATCTAAAGGAAAAGATCAAACATCTCAAAATAAAACGTGGCAAAGCGCTTGGCCTCTGCAAAAAAGCAGCTTTCGAAGGATTCACAAATCTGGGACACTGTTCTATGGCCAGGCAAAAGTAAACATGTGCTTTCCGGATCAAAAAGGAGTAAAAGAGTGTAGCGACTGTGAGGCGCTTAAACAGATGGATATCCTGCAGACAGTAAAACATGGAGACGGAAATGCGATGGTATGGGATGTTTTCTTCTAAAGGTATTGCTGAAATTGTGAGAACGAAGGTAAAATGATTGGAATTATGTACGCCGATATCCTGTCTTAAATTTAGAAGAAATCCATCACAAATTTGCGTGTGCATCGACGGAATATCTTTCAAAAAAATAATGACCCAAAACACACATCAAAGATTGCCAAAAATTGTTTCTCAAAAAACAAGATTAAGGTACTGGAGTGTCCACCACAAAGCCCAGACCTTAATTCCATCCAAAATTTATGATTAGTTTTAAATCTTAAACAGCCGTTTGAAGAGAAAAAATAAAAGACATTTTTTTAGACGATCAAAGATGAATGTCTCACTAAAAACAAGGAGACAATGCTGAAACTGGTTGATAGCATGAATCAAAGACTGGAAGCAGTGATTGAGGCCGAAGGAGGTCCAGCTAAACATTAGACACGGATGTTTGATTTAAAAAATGATGTTTCAACTTTTCGTTGTAAACTTTTGATCGTTCGAATAATTTTGAACTGCACATAATTTAGATGAAAATGTTCGTATTCTGGAATATGCTGCCACAAAATTTGAGGTATTTGAAGCTTTTTCTAATGTATGAGATAGGATTAGTAAAAAAATTAATATATTTGAGATATAAATAAATAAATTTATTTTCTATAATTAAAAATGTAAATTTTTCATGAGCGTTCTCATAATTTTGAACAGCACTGCATATTGTACTGTTTATTTTGAAGTTTGATTGCGGATTTGCTGCATTCAAAATGGTGTATACTGTTTGCTTATTAAAATTGCTTACTTATTTATTGTAATTATTATTTTTTAAATTGCAATTTTTTTTTTGCTAATCACTATCATCCCGTTAATCATCAAAGTGACTTACTGTTTATTCATTAATTTAATTGTGCTTTATTTATTAATATTAAAAATCAATCTTTACTGCCATATTTAGTTTAAAAATTGTCCTTTCCTCTTGCTGAGCTCATTTTCAGCCCTAGTTTTTCTTAATTCGAATTCCCGGATAAATCGAATTTTCGAATCCCTTCAGGTTCGAACTGGCCAAGTTCCTCTGTATAATATAAAGTGAGTGTTTTAAGCGGTAACCAATTTCAGAACCGTAGTATAAGTCTACCGAAAATCCATCCTGACACGTAATATCTGAGATTAGTCACACCCAATTTCAGTTTTATTTCAATTATCCACCCATACCTCAAGCAAGATAACTAAAAATCAGTACATTATGTTCTCATTCATACCAAAGGACACAGCACCAAAGTATAAACTACCAAAAATTCATCCTGACATGTGATATCTGAGATTAGTCACACCCAATTTCAGTTTTATTTAATTTTATTGTTAAATCCACCATACTTCAAGCAAGATAACTAAAAATCAGTACATTATGTTCTCATTCATACCAAAGGATAAAGTAACAAAAAATTCATCCTGACACGTGATATCTGAGGTTAGTCACACCCAATTTCAGTTTTATTTAAATTTATTGTTAAATCCACCCATACCTCAAGCAGGATAACTAAAAATCAGTACATTATGTTCTCCTTCATACCAAAGGACACATAAAATATAATTTCGAAACCCATTTACAGGTACCGTCTAACAGCTATGTTTTTTCAATAAAACAATCAATATGCCACGCAATTAAAAAATTAAATTTTAATTACTTGCAAATTTTAATCCTGTCCGCGAGAGGGCACTACCTTTCCTTGGTGGAGGACTAGGCACGAAAGGATTCAAAATCCCAATCCGTGCACGTTTATCGATTCGTATGGGAGTTACCCCCTCCCCCCATTCCGGCTGTCACACTCAGATCTTGCCGCTCCGATGAGGAGAGGCAACCCCCCGTGTTCGGAGGCATCCCCCTTCCCGGAATTAGGAATTCCGCACGCTGCACGTGTACGTTAATCAATAAATAATGAACAAGGTTTTTGCACGCGCCCGACAGCAATGCGATCCCTACCATCCAAGCACTGTGCTGGATCATCTCCTGGGCCACACTGAAATTAGGGTAGAGTTCGAGGTAATATGGGGTCATGGCCCACCCTCAGTGAGGTTGGGTTGTAAAATTTTGGCTGGTTTTATTTGGTCTGTGCATTTTAATAGGAGATTGAGCCAAATTCATGATATTAGCAAATGCCTCAATCAGTTGTAGAATTCTGAGTTAGAATTCTAGACTAGTTTAAACACTCTAAGCATTCAATTATTTAAATCTAATAGCTTTAATATCTTAAAACTTATCTTTTAACCCTTAAAAGCCCGATTTTTTAAAAATTGAGTTGAAAATGTTTTTGGGCTATCCTGTTTTAAGTATAGTTTATAGCTAAAAAACAATTTGTTATATATATACCATTTGACAACACTGGGCTTTATTTCAGAAAAAAATGTCCTTGATAAAATTCTTTAATATTAAGCACAGATGAATTTTAACAACTAATAAAACGAATAAGCAATTTCCTTCAACATTGTAGAATAAAAATATGGTATTTTCAAGCGTACAAAGTCTCTCGGGTGATTTTAGTATAAACTGGTCGCTTTACTCTCTAGTACTTTAAATAATATTACGGCCGATTTAATAACCCTTTTTACCCTACCGTCAAAAGACGAAGGATAAATCCAGCCCCTACCAATCTGGGTGTTTAAATTTTAAATTAGGGCTACGGGGATGAAATTTGGTATGTGATCTATACACATAATTTGTAGGTTTCTATCGAATTTCGGAGAAAATCCGTCTACGAAAAGTCTGTCTGTCCGCGGTCATGTGAACACTATAACTCAAAAACTTGAATAGCTAGATGGATAAAATTTGGTACACAGTTTTATCGTCATGAATGTTGGTCAGTATCAAAGTTTGGACCAAATCCGTCGAAGGGGTGATGGTCTGTCGGACTGCATAATCGAATACTTGTAAAAATTATATCTCCTAACCCTTTGACTTGGATAAATGAAAATTGGTATGACGGTTACTAACATTAATTATAGATCTGTGCCCAAATTTCGTTTCAATCGGTTAAAAAAAGGCGTTCAAATTGCATATTCATTTTTTTTACTTGCGTACTGGAAGCAATCTCTTCGCATGCGCAAACTATTCAGCGATAGCGAACGAGGTCATTTTTTCCTTTTTTCTTTTCGCTCGCACACACCCTCGCATTATCGGAGCTTGCTAGAGTGTGATAGGAAATAAATATTGCTAAGTTTTAATACATACGAATCTCTTTGAATATGATGCTTCGCCTAAATATTTTAAAATCACTATAATCTACAATGAAAAACCTTCTGATAGTCATTGCATTCTGGGTTACAGGAGGTTCGAATTTTTTATCCATGCAGGGAGAGGGGAAATTACAAGTTTTTGAGAAGTATACGAGAAAGTTTAGGGGAGGCCGCTCCCGTTGGTTAAGATATTTAATTAAATAACGAAAATTAGCCGCTGTTAAGCCTAATGTTTTGACGATTTTTGCCAATAACTTATGAAATATTTATCGCACGACAATTATTTTTACACCATCTTAAAGAGCAGAAAATTATCTTTTAATGATTTTAATTCTATTGCGGTACACCGTTTTATCTAATATTAAGTAACATTCCAAAATTCTTTTTAAACACAATTTGTAACAATGCTTTCCATTGTTATAATATTAAATTTAAACCAATTCGTTATTTAATGAAGTATTTTATTCATGTGCTTTTGACACTGTTAAATTTATGTTAAGAAAATATTGCTTTCTTCGAAAATTTAACTGCGAAGTAGACTTTTTATTTCCGGTTTTATGTCTGAGCATACATAGCTTTTACTATGCACTTGCAGTAATCCAATGACGTTAGTTTGATTACTATAAGATGTTTCGCGTTTAATTTTCATATATTTTTAAATGATGTTAATTTATGCTAAATTACGAGGTTATTCGCCAATAACTTATGAAATACTTATCGCACGAAAATTATTTTTACACCATCTTAAAGAGCATAACATTATTTTTTAATTGCGACTGACTTCATTGCGGTGCAATTTTTATTTTCTCATATACGAAGTATACAAAGAGAAAGTATTGTAATTGTCAAAAGATTCGAACTCTAGATTTTCACGAATCTCCACGTTTTAGACCTCCCTGAGTCCGAAAAATACAATTTTGGAATTATGTGTGTATGTCTGTCTGTGAACACGATAACTCAAAAACTATTAAAGCTACGGGAGGAAATTTGGTATGTGATCTTGACACATACTTTGTAGGTTTCTATCAAATTTTAGACAAAATCCGTCTAAGGAAGTGTGTCTGTCCGTCTGTCCGCGTTCATGTGAACACTGTAATTCAAAACCTTGAATAGCTAGATGGATACAATTTGGTACACAGTTTTATCATCAGGAATGTAGGTCCGTATCAAATTTTGGGACAAATCCGTCAAAAGGTTGACTGTCTGTTGGCCTGTATAATCGCGTACTTCTAAACATTATAACTCGTAAACCCTACGTCTTTGATGAATAAAAATTGGTATGAGGCTTGGTAATATTAATTGTAGATCCGTGCCCAATTTTCGTTTCAATCGGTCGAAAAAAAGTTGTTCGAATCGCCTATTTGTCTTTTCTTATCACACAATGACGCGAGGTCGTTATTGCGTAATTGCTTGATTCACTTGATTGATTTGATCGATTCACTTGAGCTAATCCTTTCCTCTTCTACCCACGCCCTTCGCCTCCAAGCTTTTTCTCTCCACTGCGTTAGGGGCGCTTGCTCGTTTTAATGCCTTTCAGCTTATTTTTTCTACACGTATGTTAGGAGTACACGAGAAAGTTTAGGGGAGAACACTCCCGCTGGTTTACTCGTGAAATAACACAAAACTTTTATAGTAGGGTTGGGTAAAAAACACTCAGTAGCTAAAAATAACCGTTTCTGAGAAGAATGAATGAACTGGACACAAAGAGAAGTGGGACTCTAGATTTTGTTGAATATCCGAGTTTTTATTCTTTAGTCTTTGAGAAGGTATTTCGATTAATGAAAAAACACTTTTTTTAATTCTTTTACAACATGTATCTCAGCAGTATTACTTACTTAATAAAATTTCATCTCAAAAGTGCTTTTTAAAAGCATTAAGCTAGTTTAGAACATCCTCTTCCAACTGCAAATTACTTAGATTTTTTTAGTGTTCTAGTAATGTAGATAACTCAGCAGTTATTAGCATTAACGCAGAAACAAATAAACAATGTGCAAATTTATACTTAAAGAGAAAACCATTTCGAAGAGATATGGATTTATTTCGTAAAAAATTAGCCTATTCTCTTGCATATTTCAACACAAGATTATCACTCATAATGATGAAGAAAATTATTGTGCGTTTGTTTTAACCCTTAAAAGCCCGATTTAAAAAAAAAATGATTCTAAAATGTTTTTTGGCTTTCATTCCTTGAATAAAACACGGGGAAAATACTTTAAAAAAATCCTATTTTGTTTTAAGTATAGTTTATGGTTAAAAAATATTTTGTTGCTAACTGACAACACTGAGCTTTATTTCAGAAGAAAATTTCCTTGATAAAATTCAGTAATGTCAAACACAGATGAATTTTAATGAATAATAATACGGATAAGGAATTACTTTCAACATTGTAGAATAAAATATGGTATTTTCAAGCGTACTAACGAAGCAAGAAAGATGCAGCATCAAGTGAAGAACATAATTTTTTTATATTTTTTTTATCATCACTCAGGCTATCATCTATATGTTGTAAATTGATTTACTATGTACCATACTGGCAACAACAGGCATTAGAGCTTTAGTCTTATCCTCGAGATTTCAGAAGACAAAAATGGGTATGTTGCTTAAAGGCAAAACTGGGCATTTAAGGCTTAAAGTGAATTATTGGATCTTTATCAAATCTCTGAAATCTTAAGAATATTTTATTCATGTTAATTTAAGAATTCATGAACATAAACATGAATTATCTGCTTTTGAATTGGACATGAAAAGCGGAAAATTACTGCTCAGACGCCTAGAGGGTTAATTTGTGCTATCTTATAGTGCAAGAGAGTTTTTAATGTTTTATTCTGAGTCATTTTAAGGAAGGCAAACATCACGTTATTAAATTGAAATATCATGATTTCGGATGGGGGTCACATAATAAAATTTCGGTTTGTTCATAGGTTTATAGTGCATATGAACGTGCTGTACAGGCTTTCATGCGCCAAATTAACGATATAATCAAAACTTACACGTTAATTTCAAGTAAAATTAATTAATTTACTTGTATTACGCTAATTCTTAAATTGTGACAATGACTACAAACAGGATTCCTTATCAAAATGTTGATGGATTTGTGTCTTATATTATGATCACATATCAAAATTTCAACCATCAAGGCTTTTGAGGTTTTGATTAACCGCGTTGACATACACACGGACATATTCACAGATATAGTTCTAAAAATGCTCTTCGCGGATTCAGAAAGATTTGAAAAATTCTTCAAAATCTGGTGGGTTTTGAGGATTACGATACTCTATGCTTACTCTCTCCTCTTTCTGCTTTGTATCGGGAAAGTAATGAAAGAAAAATTTATTTAAAAATTCATTTTAAATTTATCAGGTTTATTTAGCCTCAATTTCTTAACACGTTAGTCGCCACGACTCACGTCTGAAATTCGAACCATCTATCTAATTAGATTACTCCTTCTCTGTAGAGGAAGGGTCTCTGTAGAGGATGACTCCTCTACAGTAGAGGAAGGGTCATCTGATTAAATAGTAGGCATAAATTGTATTTGATAATCACAATTACAATTATATAATTGTAATTGTGTGAATCGTATTTGATTCACATGTTGATTAACGTGTTAAAGTAGAAAAACATCCTTCTTAAAATACAAAAAAATTATCCGTTCCTTGGTGCCAGTTTCTTTTTAAAAAGCAATTTTTAAGATACTTCCCTGAATTTTCCATAATTTTTGAATGATTAAGAATATCTCTTCTCATGACCTAAGCGCCGAGAAGTAGCTACGAAGAAAGTACGAACATTTGCTTGGTCTCTGCAGAGCGAGTGCACCAGTAGTGTGCTCATACAATGTTAATTCCAACAAACAAGGAGCATAAAAGAAAATTCTGCATTCTACATCCTAGTTTCTTCATTGTGTTTTATTTTAATGTTATGATTTATGTGAATTTTAAACTGTTTTTGCTCTTGAAAAGGTTAAACTTTAAGTGTTTTAATTGAATTATTAATGAATGTGGCATTGTTTTTATCAGCTGTTGATTTGGTCCGTTCTCTCCCCACCGTCCCATGTTCGGCCTTACACCCTTTAGGGTAGGCCTGGTCGGTGTCGGTCACTATCTATCCTAGTTTCTTCCCAGTGTTTAGTTTTTTTATAATCCCATATTACTTTCTCGTATACGAAGTATGCAAAGAGAGATAAAGGAGTATATAAAGTGTTTTAGACGTTCTTGAGTCCGAAAAAATCATTTTTGGAATTATGCCTGTCTGTCTTTGAACACGGTATTTCAAAAATACAAAGAGACAGGCATAATTTAATATGCGGTATTTACACCAAAACTGTAGATCCTATCAAATATTAGACGAAATCCGTCACAGAGAGTCAGTTTGTCTGCCCGTCAGTGTGGATGTGAGCGTAATAACTCAAAAACGAAAAAGTTAATTAGGTGAAACATGTTTTATGGTCTTACGAATAGAATTTTATATCTGCATCAGAAGTTAGATAAGATTCGTCAGAAGGTGAATTACCTGCTTGTCAGTTTGTCTGCCTGTTAGTGTGGATGTGAAAACAATAACTCACAAAAGAAAAAGTTAAATAGATAAAATTTTTTATATGATCTTACGAATAGAATTTTATTTCTGCATCAAAAGTTAGATCAGATTCGTCAAAAAGTGAACTATTAGTCAGTTTGTCTGTCAGTCAGTGTGGATGTGAAAACAATAACTCATAAAAGAAAAGGTTAAATAGGGAAACTTTTTATATGGTCTTACGAATAGAATTTTATTTCTGCATCAAAAGTTAGATCAGATTCGTCAAAAAGTGAACTATTAGTCAGTTTGTCTGTCAGTCAGTGTTGATGTGAAAACAATAACTCACAAAAGAAAAGGTTACATAGGGAAACTTTTTATATGGTCTGACAAATAGAATTTTATATCTGCATCAAAAAATAGATCAAATTCGTCAAAAGGTGAATTATCTGCTTGTCAGTTTGTCTGTCCGTCAGTGTGGATGTGAACACAATAACTCAAAAACGAAAAAGTTAGGTAGGTGAAATTTGTTATATGGTTTTATGAATAGAATTTTATATCTG
>BGPR01026740.1:0-16155 GCA_013235015.1 Araneus ventricosus | reverse complement strand
AAACAACAAAAAGTAATATAACGCTAACATCCGGGACGCGTCATCAGCAAGGGAAACCCTGAACGACCATATTCAAATTTATTTTCGGTGTTTTCTGAACATAAACTCCAGCAATAATGCTAAATATTTGTAACAATTCAGTATCAAAGAAAAAACAAATGGACCTTATGTACAGTTTGGATTCAAGAGTATAGAAAAACAGCTGTGGCGGGATAAACAAAGTGAATGCCTATTCTTTTCTATGTAAAATCGGCATGTAAATTGACGACTGAAATATCAATTTATATTTTTACCTTCGATTTTTTAGCGAAGTATTCCGTCAGAAAATTTTATTGATAAAACTGATTTATATATCATAGTCGATTAAGGACGATTTTTTGTAATCTTTATCGCTACAGAAATAAGAAAGTGGTTCGTGCAACGATGTATTCTTGTGTATTGTCACAACTCAAAATAAGTGAATTTTTGCTTTGTATGGAAATAGTTTCTTTTGCTTTTTTAAAAATTGATTTCTTCTGTGTTGATTATATACTTTTTTGTAACACTTGGTATAGATACTTTTTATGTAAAATGTAAAATTCGCTTATAATATATACTGTTTTATAGAAAATTAAAATTTTTCTTAATAGTATATATTTCTGGCAGTTGTTTTTATTTTATGATTATTGCCTATAAAAGCAGGTTTTTTGAATAAAAATAATAGAATATTAGCTTTTAATACATAACAATCGCAGGCCCTCTTTTAATAACTCAATTTGTTGCCGACTGAAATTTTATTATTTTTTTTCTTCTGTCTTTTAACGAAGTACTTCGGCAGAAAATGTTATTGCTATAAATTATTTCTCTAGTGTCGTCGATTTAGGACTGTTTGTTGTGATCTTCATCCCTTCAGAAATACGATGTGCTTCGTATGACGAAGCTTTCTTTTATATTTGTAACTCTCAATGCATAATCTTTATCTCTGAATGTTTTTTTTTTCAATTATATTTAAGTTTCAATATATTTCACATTAATTGAATAACTCATTATGGCTAGTTGTCATTATTTCTGAAAAAATGGCTATTTTAGCTTACTATGCGTTCTATTCGAACTCCGATCAGCTGTTTTCGGGTTAATCTCATTTTAGTTAATTGTCTATTTTTCTTTATACACTGATACTCTTAAAAAAAGTACCTAAGACTTCACGGACAGCAAAAGGTCACCTCTCACTCCTAGTAAAATATTTACCGAAACTCGTGACGTTAACCGTTAACTGTCAACCACCATAACCGAGTTCACGTCTCGTGCCGCGTGCTATTGCATCTGAATCCATTGTCTGTCCATGTGTGGACTATTGGGTGAGTTTTGACACTTTTCTCTTCGTTTTTGTTTCACTTCATTGATTTTGAAATTGGGTTTCATGTATTTAATTTAATTAGACATGAACTTTTTATTTTTCAATTAGACTTGAACTTTTTACTTTATTTCTTTGCTTCAAACTATTGTTTTTTGTTCGGAGTTCCGGGGAAACAAACTCTTTTTAGCATTATTGCTAGAGTTTCTGTTCAGAAAACACCGAAAATAAATCTCTATACGCTCGTTCAGGATTTCCCTTGCTGATGACGAGTCCCGGACGTTAGCGTTATAGAAGGAAGGATGAAGGTGTGTTTTCCGGCGTATGCTCCAGAACGGGGTTCTTAGCTTGTGCCGGGTTACCAAAAATTCAAATCTCGAATATTTCGTTTTGTTGTTTTGGTTTTTCTTTTATGACGTGGTTTTGATGTTTTCTTTTGTTAATATTTGTCACTTTTCGGTTGTACTGCTGCATTGGCGCGTTCACCGCATTAGTGAAGTTTTTTCCATATTTAAATCTTTTTTAGAATTTATGTCAACCATATTGTATCCATTTCCTAAAGTTTACTTCATTTGAAATAGTATTTCTTCGATCAAAAAAAATTAATTTTTTGAATGGTTACTGCATTTGTTTCTGTTTTTGTATATACAGTCGGACCTCTATTTAACGAAGTCGCTAAATCCCGAAAAAAAGTTCGTTATATGGAAAATTCGTTAAATAGAGATTCACCCTTTAAAATACTTTAAACTACACAAAACAGATTTTAAATTCATAAACACTAAATATTATTAAAAAAGTAATTAATCACACCTTTATTTTGAAAATTAATATATCTAACCCATCAGAAAGAAATCGACAAGGAAAACAAGAATAAAACAAAACATTGTACGGGAATACATTGTATTTTCAATAAAAAATAATTTTATATTAAAATTAATGAATTTTAGCATTTCATCATACGAAGGTTTGTTGATTTCTGCATCATGATCATTTCCATCTTCATCACCTTCGTCTTCATCGCAAATCATTGCTGTATTGTTTTTATTTTTCACACTGTCCATTTGAAAACTGACTCATCCACATCTTCATAGACACATGCTTTTAAACGTTTTGAACAAGAATTCGATGAATCATAATTTTGTATCTTATCACGATTTTTTTATTATGGTTGATAAGCTGTTTGGAGGAATACTAACTTTTAAAGCAATATCCTTTTTTTTTACGCCTTTATCTACCTCATGAAGAATTAATATTTTTTCTTTGATGCGCAAGCACTTTCGCTTTGACATTTTCCAGCTTCAAGGTCATTGATCATCATAAAATGTGTTAAAATAAAGAATAAGTTTGAAATGTTTAGAAATATTTTGAGAAATAGGAAGAAAAAAATATTGGATAACAAGAGAAAGTTCGTTAAATAGAGAATGCACTTCGCTATTTGGAGGTTATTTTACGAAGGAATTCGCAAAATGTTCTTGGTTCCAAGAAAAAGTTCGCAAAATAGAGGTTCGTTAAATAGAGGTCCGACTGTATATATATTCGAAAGGTGACATAATTATTGTGAAGAACTACAAATTCCATATTCATACATCTCCATTTAAAAGATTTACATGAGAAACGACTTCACCAACAAGAAAGCTGATGAATCGCAAACTTCTTTACCAAAATGCTGCAAAAAAGATCCCAATATATATCCTTTGAGAGGAAGTCCTACACTCATCCTGGGAAAGTACAATCAATCCGAATCCAAAAAAACCTTCATATACCCCATCGGAAGAAAAAAAACCCTTGTGATTTACAGATGATATAGCAGTGGGCGCTGCCGGACAGGAATCCGGGGACGTGCCGGATCAGAAAGAATTACCTTCACCTATCCAATCTTTGAAACTAAACAAAAAAGAAATCTTGGGCGCCATGAAAAATTCCATCGGTGTAGAGGGACGAGGGAAATTTTCCATTGGAAGAAATATGGTCGCATTAGTCAGGGTACGTGCGGGGCTTTCGCAAGCAGTGGTCCGAGGTTGCCCCTGATGACCCTCTGAGACAGGAGTAAGTGCCCCTGTGGGGTGAGGAAGGAAAGAATGGGAACTTCTCCCCCATCCCCCTACTTTCGCGGCGATCGCCTGTCATTAATACTAAGCAGGTAGCAGAATCGCTATCGGGTCGGTTGGGGGAATAGGGTTTGTCAGAACAGATCAGTAACTGCTAATTAGACAATGACGGTCACCATCTGTATTCCCAGGGCGCTTTTAAAAAGTCGTCTGCTAAAAATCTTTGGGTGAGGGGTGGTTTGATTGATTTGCACTATCTTTGAGTAAGGCGCGTTATGTATGTTTTATGTGATACTAGCCTCCCTCGGCGATTGGTTCGCCCATATTAGAACTTATAACTTAAAAATTTTCAGTTATATAAATAAAATGCTCATATGTAGGATTTTTGGAATAGTTGTATTTAATGTTAATATTTTTTTAATTAAAGCTATTTATCAGAAGAAGTAATTTCCGCTTTCAATTTTTAAACGTAATAAACTGTGAAAAAACAATTGGAAATTCTACCAAATGACTATCATATGTCAAGTAAAATGTCATGAAAATAATTATATTTAGATGATTTTTTTTAGATGAAACAATTAGTTCCAAAATCATAAATGAAATAAAAATGCACCCGAAACGAAATAGTAGAAAAGGATCATCTTTAGATGCATAAATTCAAAATTCTAAGTTTCCAATTCGTAAACTTTCTGGTATACAATGAGAAAGTACAGCGATAGTCAAAAATTTCGACTTTGATATTTTGATGAATGTTTCAGTCTTTCTTGTTTTCGAAAAGAATAATTTTTTTTGAAGTTGTGCCATTGTGTTCATTGGTTTAGTGTCTGTGAATACAATAACTCAAATACGCAAATACTTAGATGGATGCCCACTCAGTGCACGTCAAGTGTTTCTTAAACAGCACAATGACATAAACAATAGATTTCATAATTAACTAAATTTAGGCGCTTTATATTTGATGTGTCGCTAACCATTCATCTTCAGTTGAGGAGGAAGATGGAAGATCGCCTAGCCTAAGTGCTTTCAAAGACCCACCTCTCTCTCATTGGCAGGTAGATGGAGGAAATTTGATAGGCGGTCTTGACACCTAAATTGTGGATTTCTATCAAATTTTAAACGAAATCTGTCAGAAGGAAGTCTACCTATCTTTTCGCTTGTGGTCGTGAACACAATAACTCAAAAACTAAACTAACTAGATATATGAAATTTGGCATATGATATTAGTTCTGGAACTGTAGATTTGCATCAGAGTTTATGAAATCCGTCTACTGGTTGATTATCTTTCGATATGTCATTTTCTGTGTATATGTACACTATAGATTAAATTTTTTAAAAAAATCGATGGGGGGCTGTCTCTGCGAAACGGGCGCTGGGATTTAGGGGCTTAAACTTACTTACCTTACTCAACTGTGACTTTCTGCGACTAAAGTAACTCTATGTGACTATTAGTCTAGTGTGACTATGTGACTCTATCTATGTAGAATCCTTCGTGATTTTCACCAACTTTACAACTCGACTGTGACTACACAGTAATTACAAATTTTAAAATTATTTTTGCAATCTTCAATGTCCACCTTTCTCTGTTAAATGACACAAAAACCAACTCTCTATGTTATTTGGGTGCAAGGTTATAAGCGTTTAACTTTAGCACGAAATTCTACGTAATTCAACAATTCTTGAGTAATATTTCGCGCGATCGATGAATGAATTTCCTTAGTCAGCTTGCGCGCGCATCGTCGCTGTGACGTCATCAAAATATTTCGTGATTTTTACCAACTTTACAGCTCGATTGTGTCTAAACAGTAATTTCAAATTCTAAATTTCTTTTTGCAATCTTCAATGTCCACCTTTCTCTGTTAAATGAAACTAAAACCAACTCTCTGTGTTGGTTGGTTGCGGAGCTATAAGCATTTAGCGCGAAAAGCGTCATAATTGTTTCCTTTCCCGACACGCCATTGGACCACTATGGAGGGACGTAAGTGTACATAAAAAAACAAAATAAATTTGGTGAGTAGTTTTGACACGAAAGTAGCGTAGAACTCTATTAAAACTTAGAACATTATAAGAAGAGATCCACAATATATATTCTCGATTCTCTTTACTATGCAACGAGTTTAAATACAAAACGCGCCTTATTGTGTAAATGTACGAGAAAGTCGAGAGAAGAATGCTCACTCTGGTATTTAAAGTTCATAAACTTCTAGACAGACCAAGAATCCAATAAAATCACTATCTTGAGCGACTGGTTTTAAAATGCTAAGTAGCTACTGATAGGAGGTTTGATTATTTTTGAAAAATGCAAATGAATCTATGTCGAAAATAAATAACGGTTGAAAGAACAATTTACAGAAAAGCACCGTTTATATTTTTTCCATATATACGTTGTTTCATCACAATCCCGATTCATTCGCATTCATTGAATGATAATTTACTTTGTTTAAACAACAGAGAAAGAGTGCCAGAGGTCTCACTCCGGAGTTTGGTTAACTATCGCAGCGCCACCTACGCTGGACAGTCTTTGTGAGAGAACTACAAACCATAACACTGCTCCATATTGTATATCGAACGAAAAGCAACCGAAACGCCTGCCGGTTTAATTCTTGCTGCTCCTTGTCAAATTTCCCAGGTTATTTATTATAATTGGGTTTTTTTTTTTTATTTTTAGAATTAGGTCCAGTACTTTATTTAGAACTGTTTGCATCTTTGTCATCACGATAGGGAAACTCTCGCGTCACAGTGACGTAGTCAAATTTGTTCCCCCTGTCACACATTGGTGGCGTACTGTCTATGTGAAGTGCAATGTTAAAAAAGTTGCCATTAGTGTCTATGGGAGTGAGACCTCTGTATCTGCTTCTCTGTGGTTTATACGACGCAAAGCTTTGGTTATACGTCGTTTTGTACATCTAAAATGGAAAAAAATACGTTTTTTCTAGTCTGCGAACTGTCATAAACATACCATGGCTTTGATATTATTCACAATTAATGAATTAATTGAAGATAAATTGTGTGGTGCTAATTTAAGCGATGATGAAGAAGTCATTCCAGCTTTCTTTCAAAACACAATGGACTCCATTGAAAAACTTCGAACTTTTTTTTACTTTCTCGTATACGAAGTATACAAAGAGAAAGTATTGTAATCATCAAGCCAGCGGGAGTGGTCTCCCCTAAACTTTCTCGTATACTTCTCGAAAAAGGTGCTGTTTCCCCTCCCCCCGCGTGGATAAAAAAAATTTGAACCTATTGTAACCCAGGATCCAGTGACTATCAGAAAATGTTTAGGTAAAAAATCAAATTCGAAGAGATGCGTTCCGATTAAATGAATACCGATTTCTACTCTTTCTTGGCTCAAGGACAATCCTTCCGCGTGCACAGATTGCTACCAAGTACGCATGCGCATGGAGAATCGGATGAAAAAAAGCTCCAAGCAGGAGTCAATAAATATCGTGCACAGAAGATTGCGTTCAATGCGCATGCGCGTGGAGTCGTTGGAGATGCGATTATACAGACCGACAGACAGTCAACCTTTTGACGGATTTGGCCAAAAATTTTATACGGACCTACATTCATGACGATAAAACTGTCTATGAAATTTTATCCATCTAACTTTTCAAGTTTTTGAGTTATAGCGTTCACATGACCGCGGACAAACAGACTTCCCTTTGACGGATTTTGTCCAAAATTTGATAGACACCTACAAATTATGTTTAAAGACCACATACCAAATTTCATCCCCGTAGCTCTAATAGTTTTCGAGTTATCGTGTTCACAAACAGACACACAGACAGATACCCACACAGACATGATTCCAAAATTGTGTTTTTCGGACTCAGGGAGGTCTAAAACGTGGAGATTCGTCAAAATCTCGATTTCGAATTTTTTGACGATTACAATACTTTCTCTTTGTATACTTCGAACCCAAAAAAGTAAAAATTCGAACCCAAGATTTTAACGAATCTCCACGTTTTAGACCTCCCTGAGTCCGAAAAAGACAATTTTAGAATTATGTCTGTCTGTAAACACGACAACTCGAAACTTATTACAGCTACGGGGATGAAATTTGGTATGTGAACTTTACACATAATTTGTAGGTTTCTATAAAATTTTGGACAAACTCCGTCCATGGGAAATCTGTCTGTCCGCGGTCATGTGAACACTATAACTCAGAAACTTGAATAGCTAGATGGATAAAATTCGGTACACAGTTGTATCATCGTGAATGTAGGTCCGTATCAAATTTTGTACCAAATCCGTCCTAGGATTGATGGTCTGTCGGACTGTATAATCGCATGCTTGCAAAAATTATATCTCCTAAATCCTTTGGCTTACATAAATAAAAATTGATAAGACGTTTGCTAATATTAATTATAGATCTGTGCCCAAACTTCTTTTCCAATCGGTTAAAAAAGGCGTTAAAATTGCATAATTAATTTATCTAATCCGATTCTTCATGCGCATGCGTACTGGTAGCAATTTCTGTGCACGCACAATCTATGTAGCGAATTACGTCACTTTGTCCTTGAACCGGCAAGAGTGGAACTAGTAGTGTGTCATAGATGCTTTTTAATCGGTACGCATCTCTTTGAATTCGATTCTTTACCTAAATATTTTACAATCACTATAATCTACAATGAAAAACCTTCTGATAATCGTTGTATTCTGTCTTACAGTAGGTTCGAATTTTTTTATCCACCCGGGGGGGGGACAACACTTTTTGGGAAAGTATGCGAGAAAGTTTAGGGGAGACCACTCCCGATGGTTTGTCAAAAAAATAGTGAAAAAACATTCAAAGAATTTGATTCATAATTATGTCCTTAATACTTAGACAATCAGCACATCAGATGAGGGTTAAAACTTTTCTTAATTGAACGCCTAACTCCATGCATATAAATCGCATAAGATATGTATACTTAAAACTCAAGATACGCAATAAAGGTATGATTTATCTCACTTTGATGATAAAAGTTCAATTTTAAAATTTAATTATTGATTTCCAAACTATGTGGTATTATACTAGTATCATCTTTACAAACTGTAAAATTATTAGTTTTAAATGAATTTCCATTGGTAGCCTTAAATTTGTAATAATCGAAGTTGATACGTTTTTTCATTTATAAGTCGTCAGTACCTTGAAAGAATGTACAAATGGTGCTTTACAGTAAATGATGAACTAATGTATTTTAACTTCTACAGTTCGTTTTCACGCAATAAATAGTTTTAATATCATGTTTTAAGAAGTATTTTTTTCTCTGATTGATAAGCACATAAACATCTGAAGCTTTATTCATTCACTAGCTGTTACCCGCGACTTCGTGCGCGAAGAATTTGAATTGTTACTTTTTTAAAATTCACGAATGTAAATGTTTCGTTATATGTAGAAAGGGGAAATTAAAAGTTCTGATGGTTGATAATACATAATTGGACGACTAACAGGAGTGTACTGTACATGTGTCTGCTGTTACAGTTAGGTAAATTGTTTACATATGACAACACACTTTTGTATACGACATTTTTCGTTTCACGTTTTTTACACAGATGTAGAGGTTTAGTGGACTGGACACACGTGAACATGCCACACATAGTTACCAACGGAAAAAATATGATTTTTCCAAATGTACGCCTGCCATTTTGAGTGTCTGACCCTGAGCCTGGCAAATGCTAATTTTAAAGGGAATTGTTACCTTTTGAACTGGGATGGTAAATCCTTCGGTATTATCGGAATGCTTAGAATTTAGCACTCTCACCTTTCTCTATGCCAGTCATATCAGCAGCTAGTACGACTTTTGGTCTTAAGTGTGAAATTTGAAACCGTGTGCCATTGCGCAGTCTCGGTACATTGAAGTTAAGTATGAATAGTTCTGGCACACCGAATTTTAATCTCAGCTTGTCGGAAGGTATCCCTGACAATTCTATGGGGTTGAAGAACTCTACAGGATATGATTTTACTTGTTGTTGCCCATTACCGTATCTACAGATAGATATTCTGTAATACATCCCTCCATTTGTGAAGCATTTTTTTTATTTATCTGACCTAAACTTTCATTAGTCAGTGCCAAAATTACCCAATCAACAAACAATTTCTATTCTTCTTATTAGCTTATAGGGAAGGATACACCTTGCTTATCAGTTCCTCTGTACTGTGAACAATTTTAAAAAAGTCCCAATTTAATACACTGTTTGAATCTCTAGCAATCGCCAAATCTATTTGCAACTGTATCAAGCGCCAAGTTCGAATCAGTTCTTTCTTTAGTAAACAAAACGTTGAATTCCGTGTTCATTGGGTTTATGCAATCCTTTCTTTTTAAATCAGTTGAAAAAAGCTCTTAAAGCATTAAAATTCGAAATGGAACTATTGTAATTAGCTAAATCGTTTGGTTTAGAATTTAACCGCCAGTGATTATCCAAATCGTTTGGTTACAAATTTAACAGCCAAACAAATCTTGGATGTCGATAAAAAGAGAGATAAAGAATTATTTTGGCAAGCTTTCCACTAAATTAGGCTCTTATTTTAAGTAAACATTGAACGATATTTTCCTTTAGTTATAATTAACTTTAGTTTTTAAATTTTAATCCAAAAACTCTTGAAACTATATCATATCTATCATTGGTTTCCTGTCCTGGCGTCTATTTTTCAGTTATTATTCCACAAATTAATTATTTATTTCTTTTCTCAGCAAGGTCACGTGATGCTTGACTTTAAAAATAAGTTATTTCAAATGCTTGCACTTTTCTGAAGGATCACGTGACACTTCATTTTGTTTACGCATTCCTTAAGGATCACGTGACAGTTGATTGAAAAATAAAGTAGTAATCTTCATCGCAAATCGCTTGTTAATTATTTCATTGTTATCCGTAATCAAAAATAATGAATTTAACATGATGTCACCTACCCTATGTTCGTTCCTGGGTTTCAAGCTACAACTCTGCCAATTTTCATCCAAATCGGTTTAGTAGTTTTGCCGTAAATGCGTAACAAACAGACAGACACACTTTCGCATTTATTATATTATATGGATATTAATAAAAATAAGCAAAATTTTCAGAAATAAAGGTGAATTAGTTCAAAGTCTAATAGTTGCCTAGCAACGGAGTAGCTTTAAATCTTCGTTATTTCAAAATCGTCTGCACATTTTTAAAAATTATGGAACTTTCAAAAATTAATGACAATCGAACGGAAACTGTCACAGAAATACAATTTATATCATTGAAAAGGTAAAAATTTGAACTTTAAGATGGTATAAAAATATTTCTTGTCGGACAATTTGCTCCGAAGTTACGGCGGAAAAACGGGTTCGGTTAATTTCTAATTAACTGCCTGTTTAATTAACTTTTGGACTTAGAAAAGTTCATAAGTGTCTTCTCCTTGTCTTAAATAATAAGTGTACAAAATTTGGTTGAAAACCGTCCATTGGTTTAGGAGGAGATGTGGAACATAGCCACATACATACATACATACATACCCACAATGACTTTTATTTATATTAAGATTCCTTTCTTTAGTTTATTTTGTACACAGTAAATCATACCATTGTAAGTTATAAAAGTTCCAACTAATGAAATAGCAAAACATCTAAACCTCCAACAAAGAACACAGTTGGTGTCTTTTCCTTTATAAATTTTTTTTCGCGTTCAAGTTATTGAATGTATTGTTTATCACAAATATCTTCTCAAAGACTGAATTTTTTTTTAGTTGAGCGATTCTTGATATTCAATTAAATATTCTATTGTGAAATTTATACAAGATATTTTCAATTTAAACTTCGAAAAACGCATTTTTACCAAAATAAATGTAAGATTATGCTAATTATAAGTAATGTCTGAATAAATGTAAGACTATGCTAATTATGCTATTATGTAGGATTATACAAAAGTTACAGAATTTTGTTTTTTCTTCAACTATGTACATTTAATGCTGAAAAATCACTTTTTTAATTGAAGTGTTTCTAAGCCCAAATATAGTATTGGAAAGATTCCTTAACCCTTTATATCCTAATTAAGTTATCAGAAAAAATTTGTATTTCATTTTTGTATCATTATATAAGTTTTGTGCATAATAAACCCAGGAAAGAGGGGGGGGGGATTTTAATTAGATGAAATATGTTCATTAATTTTATTAATAATTTTAAAAAATTCATTTCTAGCTTCATCTGTCATCTACTGCTTGCATTCGAAATTACATCCTTTGTGTTCCTTATAAATATCATCAGGAAAAACATCCATATTATCAAGATGTAAGGGTGATTAAAGCAGAACTCTTAAGTACTGTCGGTATATAAAGGGTGATTAAAGCGGAACTTTTAAGTACTGTCGGTATATAAAGGGTGATTAAAGCGGAACTTTTAAGTACTGTCGGTATATAAAGGGTGATTTAAGGCAGTAGTTTTAAGTACTGCTGGTATATAAAGGGTGATTAAATCAGAAGTTTTAAGTACTGTCGGTATATAATGGGTTAATTTAACTTAGTATTCACACGTTTTCAGCTTTAATTTCCAAAGAATTCTATGAAAGACAGATGCACCGTTTGAATTGAATTAAGATTTCTCTTGTAAAGTGTATTTTAAGGAAGAAACAAGAAAGTAGTTTTCTCATTTTTCAGATAATTAGAAGATGTTTGTTCCTCTCTTATAAACCATTGGTCTCCAAACTATGGCCCACGGGCCTACACCGGCCGCCACAGTTTATTTTGATTACATTGTAAAATGTACAGTATAAGTAAATCAAACAAAATAATGACCAGATGTTTTTATATAACGACCAATTAAGAAACACTGTAGCTGTCATACATAATGAAACTGGATATTTTAATTGTAATTAATGATATGAATTTGTCCTAAAAACTTACAATAAATGATGCACTAGGTAATTCACACAACGAAATTAACCATTATGATTAATGAGATTTATTTAGCTGTAACTTTCCAACTGACAATTGTTTGAGATTGTGTGTCAAGTTTACCAGTGGAAATTACCAGCAGTTAAAATCTGGTCGTAGTTCAAAACTATAGTATGTTGGTATGATGTGCTAGCTTGGTCTTTACCCTTAGGACTTAGTGGAGGAATCAGTCTAGCCCTTAGGCCAAAGAGTTTGGAGACTCCCTGCGATAGTCCATAAGGTTGGTGGTATTCTAATTTCTCTCATTAGCAGTCAGTCTAACCCTCACACCTCTTATAATACAAAAAAACCGGAGGAGTAAAACTTTTAGTCGTGTTATTAGGGATTCCATAGATGACCTCCCTGAGGGGAGGAAAATTCTTAACAGATTAGTGATACGATGGTCGTACCAGGCCACTCACAAAAGAAAAATTCCATTGGCATCTGTACCGCCCACAAAGAAAATTCAGAACCCATTTAATCCAAAAGCTTTCTGGAATAATGTAGCGACTTAATTGTACAAAAAATAAATCATCACATAAAATCAATAATCATTCGCTTAACCCTTAAAACCTCGCCCTTTTTAACCCTCCGAGCGGCGCAAACGTCTTTTTACGTCTTTCATGTTCAGTTCAAAAGCAGATAGCTCGCATTTATACGTATATTTTCTTAAATCATGGATAAAGTATTCTTAGGATTTCAGAGATATAAGTAAATACAAAAAAGATCGATTCGTTTACTTTAAAAGCTAAGTTTTCTAACCTGATAGCTAAAAGTTCAAAATAATCGGGGTGCCTGGAGGCTTAAATTTGCCTTTAAATTTTTCTGGGGGGGGGGGCTTACTTGAATACAAAACATGGGAAAAATACTTTTTAAAAAATCCTGTTTTGTTTTAAGTATGGTTTATGGCTAAAACACAGTCTTTAACCAGCTGACAACACTTGGCTTTGTTTCAAAAAATATTTCCTTGATAAACTTCTATAATATCAAACACAGATGGATTTTAATAAAGAATAATACGGATAAGGAATGTCCTTGAGTATTGTAGAATAAAATATGGTATTCGCAAGCGTACAAACGAAACTAAAAAAATGCATCCTCAAGAGAAAAACATCAATTTATTTTTATTTTTTATCGGCACCCAGGCTGCCATCTATATGTTGTAAATTGATTTAATAAAAATTTCAGTATGGATACAATTGGCAACAACTGGCATTAGAGACCCAATCTTATTCTCAAGATTATTTTTTATCGGCACCCAGGCTGCCATCTATATGTTGTAAATTGATTTAATAAAAATTTCAGTATGGATACAATTGGCAACAGGACGCATTAGAGACTCAATATTATTCTCAAGATTTTAGAAAACAAAATTTGCCACGTTGCATACAGGCAACACTGGGTATTTAAGGATTAAAAATAAACGAGCATTTATTGGCACAAAAGATGCAGATTTTCTTTGCTGATAATAGAAATTCAGACAAGATTGTGGGAAGGGTAGAAAAGCATGAAAAAAATAACGAGAATTCTATTATTGTTCGTCAATACAGAAAACTACTACGAAGGAATGTTAAACGATTACCATTAACTGTTATCAAAAATATAAATGTATGCGCATTAGTAATTTTTATATATAAATAAAGCTTCGCGACAGCATTGTTTCGGGAAGCATACAAAAATAATTGAATCCTGAGCTCAGATTGTGGCGGCACATTATAATCATATTATTCCCTTGTAGAGAATAGCAGCAGATGTCCTCCCTTAGCGAGAAATCAATAAGGCACCAACTGCAGATACCGAGAGAACCGACTATAATTGTGTTATTTCTCTATACAAAAAGGGAATACATGCTCTTCCAACAGAAATCAATAGTCTTTCTTGCTCCATAGGAAAGTTTTTTATGCAGGGAATTTTACAGTTTTGTTTAAAAACAATGGCCATAATGAGATTTGTACTTTCTTAAATATACTGTAAGAATATATGTGTAGGGGAAAGTGAGGTAAAAAGGGATACCTAAGATTTGAAGGCCTGTTGAAGCTAAACTATTCGACAGGCAGCTTGTCAAATTTTACTAAAATAGTCTTTATTTATCAGAGTTTAATGTATCTTTCAGGAAAAAACATAGTTTTACTACCTTTTTCACTAATGATTCTTTTGTAGAAAAAGTCAAAGTATCGCCACTAATGTGGTAAAACGGGATACACATGTTAACTCTATGGAAATTGGGGAAAAGTAGTATATTTTTTATTTGATGTGACAATTTAAGAATAAAACAATTTTTTAAGATTTAACAATAGTTAAAATAGTTGGCAATTTAAGAAAAAAGCCGATTTTTTAAAATTTTAACAATAATTACAATAGTTGACAATTTAAGAATAAAGACAATTAGTTTAAGAATAGTAACAAGTAAGTGAGAATTCTAATAATTCACATAACGTAGTTGTCCTCCGCTTCATTGCAGATTTAGTGGACTCATTTAGGTTTTTTTATGAGACGGCTTTGCTTGTTTGGGTCTTCATACTCTTCTCTTTTTGATTGCTTTGTTTTGAGGTTTTCTTTTTCTGTTTTTTGAGCCTTCACAAAACAATTTTTCTCTTCTTTAATAGCATTTTTTTTTCATTTTCTATTTTCTTTTCTTCTAACTGTTGGAAATGCTTTCTATCAGATCATTTGACGCAAAGGTCAAATAAGAATGGCCCTCACAAACTACCAACTACCTCACAACCTAAGAAAATCCTCTTCGGTCGGGTATCCGTAGCTTCACCTAGTATCCCGTTTTACCCCGAGTGCAGAGGCCATGAGGAACGAAATAGAGTAGCGCAATTGTTGGATTAAATCCTTATTCTTTGATAGGGTATAAATCTTTAGTAAACGGATAATAATCTGTACTAAAAAGGGTTTTTTAAAAGTGAATTGATTTTTAAGTAAGGATAGTTTAAAATCATACAAACATTGGAGAGGTGAAGTCATAAAACAAATAAACCTTCACAGAAGAAGTGAATTTAACAAGAACAAAATGGAAACTATGACCATTCTTTTTTCTTCCCCAGTGGAGAATAATTCAGTATTTGTCCACTAGAAAGAAGAATTAATAACGCCAAAAATCAAAGTATCCCGTTGTACCCTGCTATCCCGTTCTACCCCACTATCCCGCTTTACCCCACTATCCCGTTTTACCCCACTATCCCGTTTTACCCCACTATCCCGTTTTACCCTACTTTCCCCTACTCTGCGCTGTATTACGTGTAGTAGCAAAGTGGGCGAATTTAGAAAAGCAGCAGCATAATATACATATCGTCACAGTCATATCCAAACGTTGTATGTCAAATTTGACAAAACACAGGGTGTCTATAATTAAACGACCCTATTTTAAAGTTATCTACAAACGAAACTACTGTTCAGAAAGTTCTACCTCTATCGATACCGGATCGTCCCATACGTCCCTTCAAGCAAAAGACGACAGCCGTCCGAAACGTCCGAATATCATACTGAAATTTCCACCCCTTTCGTTAGGTGTGATTGTTTTCACACCCGCGGCGTTTACTTTCTTCGTTAGAGTGGTTTGCCCAGATGTGTTTGGGGAAGAGGGGAGCTTTCTTACAATTCGGAAAATACCAGCTGTCATTGTGGTTTTTGAGGGGAAAGAGAATTCCCTTTATCTTTGATAGAGGAGCTCGAACGTTCCCGTATTTTGAGGACCCTTTATTTCAATGGCCTTAGGGATCAGTGGGTTAAATTAAAAGTTGAAAAATCTAATGCCCTCAAAGTGTTGGGTATTACTTTGCCCTATAGGGCACTAAGTACACCCGTTGGGAGGTTGTAAAATTCCCTTTTTTCAATTAAAATAAAGTATAAAACATTTTAAATATCCCAACATCTTTCAACAGCCAACTGCTGGAACGTTT
>BGPR01026739.1:0-21299 GCA_013235015.1 Araneus ventricosus | reverse complement strand
AAATTATGTACAGAAAATGTTTTTGTATTTATATTCTAATTGCATTTCGAAAAGTTTTGTATATTGTGAAGAATTCTTTCACAATGAATGGATATTTTTTTTATGTATTTATTCTGTTCTCAAGTATGCTATCTTAGTATTTTGTTACCCTCCCCCTTTTACCTAAAAGAAATATCAATCTTTTTTTATTGATATCTATTTTGTAACAAGTTATTATAATATAACATACACATCAGTATTTTCTTGCCTTTGCAGATAATGTGAATATGATAACTTTAATATATTAGTGCCAAATCATTTAAGATAATTTTTTAGCATATCCTTACACTGTGTGTTCATACTTCCATTGAGTAAGGCATCACTGTATTTATTTTTTATTTTCATTACTGCAGCTATGGTTTTCTGATGATTTTGGTGTTTCTTGGAAAGAAATTCAGCTGCAAGTGAAAGCATTTTATTGGTAAGCAATCAAATATCATTTGTTTTAATGCACATCATTATATTATATTCTCTTCTTTAATTGAAAATAGCATTATCGTGGTAAATGTGTTCATTTTTTATGTAGAAAAATATCTGGAACTTTAAATCTCTGTTTTTATCTTTTTTTGTGTAACAAATTGTAAAATAATAATGGTGTTGTTATTGAGAATCCTTACATGTTGAGGAAATTATTGTTATTCATGAGAGGAAATATTAGCTGCAATATTTATGACTTCATTTTATGTTTATAGGAAGCAATGCTTAGAGGAGCAAATTATTTTAATAGCCCTTTTCTTGCTGGTAGTGATTTTTTTTAATTATATGATCGAGACATTTGGTTATTTTTTTTTGTCTGTGTCTCCTTTTATGTCATTTGTGCAAGAAATATATACAAATTTTATTGTGTTTGTGGGTTTTTTTTATTGTATAAATCAATTAGAGGAATATTGTGCTTGATAAAACATTCTATAAATATGATCTATAAGGTAAGTGCTCCAGTAGTGGGTCACTTGAATTTTTAAGTTGAAAAACAAGAAATTCCAACATTCCAATGAAATAAGAGATCTGCCTCTGGTAGGCTGAAACCCTTATCAACTAAATACCAAAGGCACAGGCCTTTATTTCTTGTTTAGTTAGGAGCTAGAAAGTTTGTTGCTGAAGTTGGTCTCTGAGAGAAGCATTTTTAGCTCATTCTTAGTGATTTCCTTAAGAGGTAACTCTTCATTCAACTATTTTTTTAGCATACATTCTATTTGTTTTTAAAATGAATTGTTATTGATATTATTTGATTATATAATGCATGTATTATAAACTATCTTTAAATTAAATAATATTGATAATTTATGGATAGTGAAGGGTGGCCCACTTTTGGATCAATGTTTTACTAAATGCTCCAGTAGTGGGCCTAGGGAGGCCAATACTGGAGCACATGCTTTCTCTCAAATAGACTGTTTTGTGATGTTTAATAAGAAGGTTATATCTTGTAAAGTCTTTTTATTTAATTAAATTTGCTTTATTTTTATCAGAACCAGTAGTGGGCCACATGGCCCACGTCTGATACACTAATGGCCCACTACTACATACTAATGGAACATTCTGACCAATTGCTTAAATAATAAATATTTTATAGTACTGTTGAGGTAAAGACTGATATTCAAGAATTAGTTGGGCTCTGTAACGAGGCAGACAATAATAACTATCGCATTGCTGGACCATTGAAAAATATTCATCACCATTTAAAAGGGCTCTTTTCTGGCTGCAGAGGCAAGATGATAAAAGAAAAAAAAAAAGATTTATTCGACATAAAATATCAAGATTTAATATCCATAATGTCCCAAACAGAACTTAAAACGAAAGATCGATAATTAGCATATACCTTTAGTAAAAAATTGGCTGTTAGAGAAAAAATGCAAATCTCATGTGACTAGAATCTATAAATAAAAGATTTCACCTATATCAAGCCATTTTTATTGCATTTTTTATAGTGTATAATGTTAATGTATTGTTATTATTACTATATATAATGATTTTATTCTTTTTTCTTTGGCACAATTGACAATTCTGGGTGGCCCACTTTTGGTATGCCCACTACTGGTACATCAAAAGTTTGCTATGCCCACTTCTGGTGCACATGAGTGATCTAAGTTTTTAATTTTTAAAAAATTATATTACAATTATTTTGATATTTCAGGTGATAATTATTTTAGATAAAAGTTTGAACAACCATAAAAAAATATAGATTAGTGAAACTTCTCAAAAGTTTAGATGATAATTGAGGAAATACCCTTAAGTGGCCCACTACTGGAGCATTTACCTTAATTGCCTATTTGTTCATTCTGTTTTTGTGAGAATATTGAAATTTGTTCTATTGAAAAATTGAATTTATTCAATTTTTTATGAGAGTATACAACACCTTTTGATGGATTTTTATATTATCTAAGATATGTGTGTATGGAAAAGACTGAATATCCCATTTGTAATGCAGTGTAACTCGTAAGAAAAAATTAAAATGAAAGAAATAGGAAGCAAATGAAAAGTATTAAAGGAAATATCACACTATAAAAATTGATATGCATTAAAAAACCTTGCATACTTCATGTCTACAATAAATATGCATTCTTCTTTTACTTTTATAATTAATGAAAAACTTATCAAGCCATAGATGTCTGAAATCCATTCTAAATTGCCCTATTGCTTAGTGAACTTATTTCTAAGGTATTATCCTTCTTAAATCCTTTGTTAAAACAGAAAAAAATTATTATTAAATATAAAAATTCTGATGAGTTTTAATTAGAAAAATTCAATAAATACAACTTTCTGAAGCTTCTGGATTGTTTGGAAGTATTTTATTAAAAGTAATCATCATTATTCCTCAACTTGATTTGACCTGATATAAAATTTGTCATTCTAATCGAATTTTATATTTTCCTGTATATACCCGTTTCACCATTTGTCTGGCATAGATTAGCCAAGCCTGGCTCTTGTGCAAAAAAAAAAAAAAAACCCCACAAAAAACTAATCAACCTGTTTATTCCTTCCTGTGATAAAAATTTTAACCTTTTAATTTTTCATGTGCCAAATTTGTTAGGTATAGATGTAAATACTTTTTACTGAGACAAATAGTCAAATTATTAGATTGATCCAAATTGTACATCTATAATAATTATTAAGATTTAATCAAATTCTATTGTTTAGAAGGAAAAATATTTCTATTAAATGTTCTTTATTGGTTTAATGCTTCTTCAATATATCCATGTACATAAAAGTTCATCACGTGTTGTAGTTTTTGTTGTGTACTACATATATTTTATAGCAAATTTCTATAATTTATGATAAGAATGAATAAATTTTTAAAATCTAGGGGAGTAGCAGGCATTGATCCTGAGAATACAATATTTGTTGAAAGAATCGAGCCAGGAAATTCTACAACTTTATTGTCATCCTCTGACTTTTTCCAAACCAGATCTAACATCAAAGAATGGATCTCAAATATTGAAGATTTTGAAGTGTGGGAAAAGTATCTCTTTGTTGCTAGGAAGCAGGTAAGTGTTATAAGTTATTAATACTTACTTTGTGGATTAAAAGAAGAAGATAATAATTAATCAATTATTTTTTATAGCATTTAATTGGTTCAAAACACCGTGATGGAGTTCTTCAGTTATGGGTTTCTATTGATCGAGGATCATTTAAAATGGCTGAATTTCCTAGTCATCTTGAAAGAAAGGTATACTTTTTTATAATATAGAAACTTTTTGATGAATTTATACAAGGTTTAGTGCATTCTTACTGCTTTATTAAATGTAACTTAAAATTTTATAATCTTATTTTTTAGGAAATATTTGTATATGATGCTTCTGATGAGCAGGTATTTGTTTGTGTCATGCACGATGAATTAACCACCAATTTATATATATCTGATGTTCAAAGAATGAAGTTTTCTCTTTCCCTCGAAAATATTTTGTATATAACATATCCAAGTGCTGAAGGCAGCTTTACAAGGTATGTTTTATTTATGTTGATTATGTTAGTCTTCTTATTTTTTATAAGTGTGGAATTAATCCATGTAACTTCCATTTATGTAATTTTATGTTCTTTATCTTATCAAAGAATTTCAAGGTAGATAATTTATTTTGATTATTGATTTGAAAGCCTTTAAGATGGCATAACGATCAATAAAACATCAGAATATTAAACAAAAACATTTGGCAGCTTGTTGTCACTAATGCCTACGTCAGCCTACCTTATGTGTGCTTTTCAGCTCAAGCAAAAAATTAAGTTATGCAGGCTTAAAAAGGCGCTACCTCCACTCTTGCATCAGACCATGTGTATTGTTATGTAACTATACATATGCTGTTATTATACATTTTCTAATGTATGATTAGTTTTGGGTATCAGTTTGAATTTCCGTGCAAGTGTATAGTTTCTGTTGTGAATAGTGTAAATAATGAAATATTCTTTGTGGCCTAGAAGTAATCATCATTCATTAGTGCTTAATTCTATGCTCCTGTGGGGATTGCAAATAGACATTCCTACAATGGTGAACTCTTTTTGTTGGCCTCATGTGTCTCTACAAACAGTACTGCTGCCTAGTTGAGTTGTAGTCTGACAATCTTTTCATCTTGTTGAATTTGTATTGATTTAACATGCAAATATATTTGTTTCAGCTTTTAAAAACATTTATTGTCTTGTGTTTGATAATGCATCTCAGTTGAGTCAAAGGCTTTTAACCCTCTAATTGGAACATCCTTTTAATACCTGTGTACTGAACATATACTTTAGTTATCATAATGACATTGATTTCAGTCAGAAGGTTTAGAAAGAATAACAACCAATAAAACATTAGAGTATCAAACAGAAAGCACTACTGCTCACTAATTTAGCTGCATTTATCCTGTTAGTATCATTTTGTATTATTTTAATGTACAAGTATATTGTTTTTGCTTTAAAAATATTTATTTGTCCTGTCACAAGTAGGAGTCTCGTTAGCAGTTAGCAACTTTTGAAATCCCATTCCAGTGAATGTAACTATTTGCAAATACTTCAAACTATTTCTACTGTCTTTTGAGACTTGAAAGGTCAAACTTATATGTATTAAATTAAGAAGTTGAAATTCAGTATTGAGACGTATGTTTTCTTGGGGAATAGTTTTTATCCCTAAAAGATATCTATAGTTATTTAACAATTTTTGTTCCTATCTCAGCTATCAGTGTAAGTAATTATTTATTAGTAAAGTTAAATTTAATGGAGGAAATACATACATGTATGCACATATGCATGTACACATAGGACCATATGTTTAAAAGTAGGTATTCAGCTGAAAAATAAGTAGCGCTTTGGTATAACCCAGGGGTGGGGAACCTTTTTGCGCTGAAGGGCCTTATTAAATTTCAGCAGTTGGGCAATAGATCAAATGAGCAGAATCTTAAGGGTTATTATTCTGTAATTATTATATTATAGACAATTATGAATTTCCATACAAATTATAAATAACTGGTAAGGCTGTGTAAGAAACTCAAGTAGGCTGCAGGTTCCCCTTCCTTGGTATAGCTTATCTTGAACACAATTTTGATGGTATTTACTTCTTTTTCTGTTTTCAATATTTGTTTATTTTCGATTTTTTAAAGATATGCTGATTCCCAAGTTCTACACTGTTTTCTTAAAATACATTTAAAATATCTGGCATGCTAAAAGATATTTATAAATTTCTGATTTCAGTGAGGAACGTCTTGCTGATATTCACAAGGTTCAAGGATTGCGTGGAGTTTATATAGCAACTCAGTTGAAGCTAGGAAATGCTACAAATTCTACTTCTGATAATTTAATGACTGTCATCACTTTTGATAAGGGAGGAGAATGGAATCTACTGAAACCTCCTATCACTGATAAAAATGGATCCCCTCTAAAATGCAACATAGTCAGTATCGATTATCTTTTTTGTGAGCTTTTATAGAATTTTGGTTAGTCGGTAGTTAATTCAGGAATAATTTGATTTTATTAACGTAAATGTTTTTTTATCTTTCCCTATAGAATGATGGTTGTTCTTTGCATTTAACACTTAAATTTAGTCAATTGTACCAGAGGTTCCGTACTTATCCAGTTCCTATTTTAAGCAAGGAATCAGCAGTAGGCTTGATAGTAGCTTCAGGTACTGTTATTAATATCAATTTTATTCACTTGAAATCGATTTTTTAAAGCCTGATATGAAGTATAGTTTTTCTTTTTTAAAGTGTGTTGTATTAATAAAAGAGTTAACTTTGCTCTAAAAATCTCATTAAAATATTTATAGACATTTTTTGTATACATATATGAATATTTTTATAAAAAAAATTAAAATCTGTGTTTAAGTATGTTATACTTTCATTTATTTCATATAATTTGAATCAATATCTTGAGGAGGTTGATAATCATTTTTATTTCAGCAATAATTATGTGAAGTTATTTTTTATTACAATACTTCTGTCATTAACAATATACTTAATATTATGTTTGTGATAAAAACATTTGACTAAACACAATATTTAAAGATATGTGAAAACTAAACAGTGAAATTTGAAGAGAATCTCAAAATTTACTTGAATGTTAATTGAGTAATTCGAAATGGAAATCTGTTTTATTTAATTAATTTCTAGTTTTTTTTTCCATTTGAATGGAAGAGATATTTTTTACCCATATTTTCTACTATATGTGTGTGTTTCAGAATCCAGATATTTTTGTGGAAAAAGTAATTTTACTTATATGAATTAATAATTAAATGTGTATGAATGTTACATTTTTTTCTTGAACCTGTAATTTTGTTATTGATAAATAGTAATTTTTATTCTATTTAGTTTTGTATATTAGTTGATATTTAAAAATTTTTTTAAAATTGCTTGCTAATTTTATTTGATTTCAAATAAATAAAAAATTATTCCATAATATTCTAAATAGTGTAACTTTCGTACAGGAGTTGTAGGGAAATCTTTGAAAGGTCATCCAAGTGTGTTTGTGTCTTCAGATGCTGGTGTTACTTGGCGTGAAGTATGCATTATTTTTCTTTATATCCATAATTTATTATGGAAAAATTGTAAAAAATTGTATTAGAAGTTTAAGTTTGTGTGTTTGAAATTCAGCCAAAAAGCTGTAAAAAGTTTCATTATAATTTAGAAAACTTAACTAGTTTATTCTTTTTTAATTATATATTACAGATTTTAAAATTTAAGCTTTTCTGTTTTTGTAGTATCCAGTATTTAGAATCATGAAGATCCATTTCCATTTATTTTATATTATGCCAATGTTATTTTGTAGTCCACGGATTTTTTTAAAAATTATAAATAAGTTGTAAATAAAAAAAACTTTTTAAAAAATCATCAATTTCAGGGATGAGATAGTAATATCTTTTTTGGAAATATATTTTTCTCGTTATATTTATTTTAGTATGAGGGATATTTAATAGAAATATTATTTTCAGTCTAGATATCAGAAATCTTTGAACAAAATCTCTAAAATTTACAACAGCTTTTATATTAGGACTGTTCATAAAAACTTTTCAAACCTTAAGTATTTAAGTTTTATGATTTCTTAAAGTTTGAGATTTTGAGGATTAATTTCTGGATTTTAAACTTAGTTTCAAAAACTAAAATATACTTATATTAGTTGGGGAATTTCTTTTTGGTTGGTAATGTATATATGGTGATTCAAAGGATGTTAGTTGGTATATAATATTAATGTTAAGAATTAAAGTATTATAAAAGCTATGTTACTTTCACAAAATCTTTTACTTAAAGCACTATTGAGCAGGGAAATTGAGACAGATAAAATATATTTACAAGTTTTTATATGCACTTTAGTTTTTATATGCATATAATTAGGGTCTGTTTCCATTTTAATATCCAAACTGAAGTTTTCATCTTTTTTTTTCTTTCAAGAGTTTGTGTTGCTTTGCTTAATGGTTCTTAAATGCTTTTAAGTGAAAAAATTCAGAAATTATGATTTAAATGTAATTAGGATATTTAATTTAATTAAATTGGTTTTATTTATAATCTAATGTAATATATTTAAATGCAATTTAAATAAATTAGTTTAAATTATAGTTGGAAAAAACAATTATGAAGATTATTTCAAGTTGCTGCTATTTTTTAAAAAATTTATTGGAAGAGTTGCAACATTTTCTTAGTAACTATCTTAAAACAAAAAAAGCAACAAAAAAAAATTTACTTCTGATTGATTCTAGGTTATATTCGTCCCAGTTTGAGTTTGCTTGAATTTATGTTATCTTATTAAAACTGGTTATAAATATTGTGTCTGTTATCTTAGCAAATTAAATTATTGTTGTTTTCCTAGTTGATATTAAACATTTACTTCTGGTGATATAATGTAATTTTACTCTTTAATTCTTTGTTCAACAGCTTACACTACATGGTTTTACTATTAGTCCCCCCTCCCCCTTCATTTAAAGGGATTCAAATTGTGTATTATGTGTATTTTATTGATTCTTTTAAAGGGCAAATAATAGTTGTTTATCAAAAGCAGTTCATACTAGATTTTGCAAAAAACATGTATGGACCATGTTGCTTATCATGTTTTCACATCAATTTTCTTTTTGTATAGGTTCTTTATGGAAGCTATATTTATATGATTGGTGATTTTGGAGGCATTATTGTTGCAGTAAAATCTTTCAGCCATCAAGAGACTGATGAAGTGATGTATGTTATGAAGTTACTGTTTCAAAACATTAATACTGCCACATTCAGAATTAGTTTTATTAACAAGCAGCACACAAAGCAAAATAAATGCTCACTCTCAAGCTTCACATAAAAATTAAAAGACTTAATGCATCTGTTTGCATTTTTTCATGTCTGAAGCTTCTGTAAATTTCTAAACAGATAAATTTTGTGCACTGTTGCCAATGAGATTTACAATAAAATTAAGTCATTGTAAATGAAATTAAAAAATTGACAATTTTGGCACATGTGTTTAAAACTATAATTTCAGTGATGGTAGACAAAACTTATCCTTTAATTAAAACTTTCCCAAAGCCTTTTCTGTAAATGTGGCAATATAAATATTCCAGTAAACTTTAATGCTTAAAGATTTATTTTTTCCCACAGTTATTCAACAGATGATGGTGAAACTTGGGAGACTATTAAATTTTTGTCTGAAGGTGGCAAACCATTTAGAGTGTATGGGCTTATGACAGAACCTGGAGAGAAAACTACTACATTTACTTTGTTTGGCTCAAATAAGGATCATCATGAATGGCTGCTGGTTAAGTTGGATCTCCGTCATGTTTTCAGTGAGTAGTATTGTATTGCTGATTAAATTGAATAAAACAGTGATTTCAGCTGATTGTGATGAACAGTGATTTTCAGTGATATGTTTACTTTGTTTTAGATCAATTTAATAAAACTTTTGCAACAAAATCACTGTAAGAGTCTACAATGAGATTTTTGTCTTATTATAGAGTTTCTCAAAATGTTTTGAAGTATCTTTGCCATCTATATATGTATAAGTAATTTTTTTTGAGTATGTATGTATGTACATTTTTTTGTTCTTTTTGCACACCCAGACTGTTGGACTTATCGGGTGATGGATTAGCACTAGAGGGAGCTAAAGCTATAATTTTTTTAAAAAATTGAAGTTAAATTATTATTTAATTTTAAGTGGCAAATTCAGGCGTTTTTTGCCTATTTTAGTGAATTTTCTTTTTTATCCATGAAGAAAAGTTATACTTCTGGTGTTTTAATTTATTGATTTTTGCATTTTTTTTTTGTCCTTGATGTTTATTTTTTTCTCCGAGTTTTTTTGCATGTTTTTCTTTCTTTTTTTTTTCGTCTTTTTATGTTTTATTTTATTTACTTCTCTTTAAGCTTATCTGTTAATACTTCTCTTAAGTATTCTGTTTGAGCCATAATAAAGGAGTTGGTTCTTGCAAAGCTAATCATTAACTATTTCTTACTTAAAATTATTACAACATTTTTTTATAAAGTGTTAAACGTATTTCTTCATGGTGGTTTAAAGGAAAAGGGAACCTGAATATTTCACAGTTACTGATTTTTTTGTTTTTTTTGTTGAAAGCTCTGACAGCAGTTTGAATGTACACCAGGTTAACATATAATAGAAATTTTTACAGTTTCTAACAGGATTCTGTTTTGCTTTTAGCATTGTTTAATTAGTGCTGTAAGTCAAAAATTAGCTATTGATTAACTTACTAGTTAACTATATGCTTTGAAAAAGATTGGTAACTTTAAATATTTTTTTTTTGTAGAACATGATTGCAAAGCTGAAGATTACAAGATGTGGAGTCCACATGCACCAAATCGATCTTGCTTATTGGGCCGAGAAGAAATATATGAGCGAAGAATTTCTCATACATCTTGTTATAATGGCCTGAATTACAAACGCCTTATAAAAATAGAAAATTGTCCTTGTGATAGAGAAGACTATGAATGGTAATAATTTTAAAATCAATTTGTGTAGTTATTCTCAATTTAATGACAACAGGGCTTGGAAATAGTGCTACTTTTAACTGTGCATGTCTATTTTATAATTTTTTTTAATTAAGTAAAGTAAAACTGATTTCCAAAATCCCTTAAGTCTAACCATTAACTCATTATTATATCTTTTTAAAAAGTGAGTAAATCTTGATTGTTTTCACAAATCCACATGCTAAAATTGCACCATAAAAGTAATATTACAATGATGTTGTTTTCATCATGAAAACTTGATCACGTATATTTTTTGTCACTTCGATGCAACATTCCCCCTCCCCCTCTTTTTTGTATTTATTTTTGATTATTATTATTATTTTTCTTTGCTTTTCATTTGGTTTTTAATGCCAGCAAATTAAGTGCCATTCTGAAATCTTACTGTCATTTTGTTCTTGTAAAATATTCACAAAAAATCTAAAGCATTTAATCAGTACATTTAATACTGTAAATTTCATATCTAAAAACCATTTTCTGATGTCAGAAGGAAGCCATCATTTATAACATTAATGCAACTGATGAAAGTTATTGTATAAGCAGATTTCGTATAGCGAATCACATAGCACTTCCTGAACTCTTTTTTTTTTCCCTTGCAGCTGTAGAGCAAGTTAAAAAAATTTTTTTCTTATTTTCCTTTTTAGTGATTTTGGTTTTAAAGAAGATCCATCATTGAATAAATGCATTCGAGATGATGAAAGTGAAGCTGATCCAAATAAAATACCAACAACCTGTGTTTCTGGAGGTTATTACAATCGGACAAAAGGGTATGGTAATTAATATTATTGAATATTTAATTACTTAATATTGTCTCATTAATTTTAAATTTGTTTTAGAGTATTTGTAGAAATGTTCATCATAAATAATTCATGCTCAATTATTCAAATAATATGCATTAACAGAATTTTATTTTTTTCAGTTATCGTAAAGTACCAGGTGATACTTGCACTGATGGTAATGACTTCTTGTATGAACCTGAAAGAAAACTGTGTCCAGTAGAAGGTGAGCTTTATGTTTTATGATTCTGAAGATGAAACTGAACAAGAACATACTGAAAAACATGATTTAACTTTCTGCACAGAAATGTGTATGTTTCTCTGCTGAGCAAAAGATAATTGTATTTTTATCTGCTTATTTTTACTTTTGTTCAATGTCATTTTGAAATTCAGTTCATTCTGAAATTTTTTGCAAGATGACACTTATTTATGTAATTTCATTTTTGTTAAAATTGTGAATTATGTTTATCCATTCCGAATTAATTGCTAATTTCTATGACATTTGTAAGTATTTGAATATTTTTTTAAAAATTGTCAAACATAGTTAACTGCAAGATTAAGATTTTGGTAGCTAATATGTTCATTTGAACAAAATTTCAAACTAATGTTCTTATTGCTTGTAGATGTGAGTAAAATCTTCCAGATTTTTTTTTTGTAGTGATATAATTCTATGGCATTAAACTGTTTTTTCTTAATTTATTTCATGCACTATCAAAGTAGTTGTGAAGTGATTATGAATTTATGATTAAAAGCAAAAGAATATGTCACATTTTGCCTTTAATTGATTTAAAAAGTAGCATTGTTATCTGCTGATATTTATGAAATATTAATTAAAGCTGATCAAGTGCTTCTAACAAAATTTTTTGTTTTGTCTCCATTTTGTCTGTCCTTTGGTTAGAAGTAAAGAATATTTTGAATTTTTGTATATTTTTATTTGTGTGAATGCTGTTTCAACATTAGTTATACCTGGCATTCTGTAATAAATGAAGGCATCCAAATTAAAACATAATTTTTTTAATGTTCTGAAATGTTTAGACTGAAATGAAAATATTAGTTTCATTTCAGATACTATTAGTAGATTTATATTAAAGATAGTTTTATTGTTTCAGATGGCGCTGAGTTTATTCTTGTGGCTGAGCTTCATCGCATAAGCAGATTGGATTTGAATTCTGAAACACCTGAATTGATGGAAATCCCATTATTGAATGTTCATAATGTGGTTGCACTAGATTACCATTATGCAAACCATTGTTTATACTGGCAAGATACCAATGAAGAGAAAATTTACGTAAGCATTTTCCTCCTCCAATCTTGTATTAAATTCTATTTTTTAATTACTGAAAGATAGTATTGATTACTGAAATGTTATTTACATATTGCTTCCCTAGTTGTCCCATCTGAAAACACAAAATGTGTTTTTGTCAGACGTGTCATCATATATTCTGATTTTATTGGAATTATATCATTTTTTATGTTTGATTTTTGATAAATTATTATTTTTGTTTAGACATATTAGCGTAGAACAATTTTCCCGGCAACAAATTGTGCCTAATTTAATATGTAAAAAGGACCTTGAAATCTATTTATGTTTAAAAACTTTCCTAGTAAATATCTAACATGTAAAGTAATAGATTTTTTTCCCTCCTAAATGACAAAACAATTTTTGTATTTAAATGACTATATAGCCCAGTTAGTCATTAATGGAATAGGAAAGTAACTTTTTGTAAAAGAGTTCATTAGAAAGTTGAGCATAATTTCTTATTGTGTTTATGTTAGCTGATTTTCAAAGCTTTTTTCTGTTAAATAATGAAATTCATTTATTGTAATAAAGTTTTAAAAATGGTGCTATATTAATTGTTACAACATCATAAATTAGTGGTCATTTTTCAGGTTTATGCATTAAACTTCATGGCATAAAAATTTTCTAAAGTAAAAGGATAGTAAAAGTTTTTAGTTAATGTATGTCTCAAATAATATTTCTTAAAATTATTATGTTCTGTAATTACCTCTTTCATTGTATTTACATGATCTAAATATTTATTTAAAAAGGCTACATAAATCATCTTTATCTATTTGGCAAGTGTTAAGCTATTAAATTTCATTGAAAAATTAACCAAAATGTGCAAATAAAATATAAATATTAAGAAACCTTTTTAAAATATATATATATATATATATTGTTTAACAGTTTATAAATTTGGTACAATCCGAGAATTTTAACTATTTTTTAATATGCATGAATTTTTTTTCATGTTTTACAGAGACACTGCACACATCCTGACAAATCCAATGAAGTTATTGCCGAATCCAATATGAAATCTGTTGAAGGTCTTGTTTTGGATTGGGTTAGCAACAATATATACTTTTCAGATAGAGAAAGATCAGTTATAGAAATGTTAAAAACTGATTCCACTGTTGGGCAATTAAGACGAACAATTCTGAACAGCACTTACATTGAAAAACCTCGAGGAATTGCTCTTCATCCTTTGAAAGGGTAACTTCTTAATTATTTGTATTCTGTGTAATTATAGAAACCAGAGTAATTTGATAAATTTTAAATTTTTTAGTATATTTGTAAAAGTGTAAGACGACATAAGATTTAATGTGCATAGTATTACTCTTTTAGCAGGACTTCACAGTTCTCAATTTTCTATATCATTTACTTGAAGTGAAACATCTATGTTGGGGTCAGTACATCCATTTTGGAGGAAACTGTAATAGTTTACATGAACATAACAAAAGAAAATAGTTATTTTAGCTTAATTCAACTTCTCGTACCACTCTAGCTGAGATCTTTGTTTAATTGAATTTTGTTATGCATATCATACTTGACTCGGATAGATCTATTTTGATGTAATTGTTGTACTCTTGTCATCAATTTCAACTATTTTCTGTCACTAGCTTTTATATATATATATATCAATGTCATGAAAATCAATAAAAGTGACATTGATATATTTTCCACAAATCTTCTTGAATCGCAGCATTATTGCGCATTCGTTGCATTTGTGTTATTTATTTCTATATTGTCTCCCCCTTTTGTTTATTTTCTCTCTATAAGAACTCTCGGCTTTTTCTTACCGCAGATTTTTTTCTTGACATTTTGTTTTATGAATGTTTATGTTGTATATGTTGCTTTTACAATTATGCTGTGATTGTTTCTTATTTGTTTTATATATATATATATATAATTTTTTAAACATATATGCTATTTTGGATATGCCACTATTTGAAAACCTTATGCAGAAAGTGAGATGCAACTTTTAACAATTCTGCTTCTTATATGGCTTTAATTTAATGCTATGAAGGAATCTACTAGTGAAATGCAAAAGAAAGAAAAATTGATAACTAATGAATAAATAAATTCAAAAGATTGTTTATTCAGGACAAACGTGCTAGGTTTTTTTTTTTTTTAAATTTTTAAATAATATGCTGTTGAAAAAAAATTAAAGTAGAAGCAAGATTAGAGTAAGAGCAAATTTTCATTAAAAATTTTATATTGTGCAGTTTTAACAATTTTTTATGTTCAAAAATAAACATTAAGTAAAGTATGTAATTTTTAATAAGAAATAATATTGTCAAAACTGAAAATATCCGTTGAACGAAAGAGATGTTTTCATGATACTAATCTGATATATATTTTATGCCTACTTTTTTTAAACTTCATAAAGCATTTTTTAAAAATTTTGATATTACAATTTTTTTTAATTCACTCCTATATTTTTTAAAATTTGATTATTAATAATCAAAATTTGATTGATATAAAAAATTAATTTTCTGGTACATTACTAAGCTCTTGAATTTATTAATTCCCAAAACTAGCAGTTATTTTAATGTGCAAATATTTAGTTCTGAGCAAAGAATTTTCATAATTGACAAATCCTTTTTTTTTTGTATGTATGTAAGCAAATTTATGCCATTCAAAGAATCCACCCTCACTTTTATGATTTTTAAAAAGTTATTCATTGCAGAGCTAAACATGGAGAGCAGACTTATTTTCAGTTTGATTAAACATGGAGAGCAGACTTATTTTCAGTTTGATTAAACATGGAGAGCAGACTTATTTTCAGTTTGATTTTTTCTCTTCATAAGAAATTATTTTTGGTTGTGTTTAATACGTTTTTGTAATTTAATATCCATTTATACAAGTACCTCATTAAAGTTGATTTTGTTTTTAGGTACCTCTTCATTGCTGATTGGAGCCAGACAAAGCCATCTGTGTCCAGATCATACTTGGATGGCTCTCACTTTGAAATTTTATTTGATTCTTCATTTGTTACTTGGCCCAATGGTGTGACAGTAGATCTGACTACTGACAAAATTTATTGGACTGATGCCAAAAAGGATTACATTGCATCAGCTGATTTGGATGGCAAGAATATCAAGTACATTATAAGTGATACAAAGCTTGTTCCTCATCCATTTGCTGTGGTTGTATACAAAGTAAGATAAGATTTTAATATTATTTTTTTTTACTTTGTATTGAAGTTAGAGATTTCACTAGAATTAAGAATGACTTGGCTTTTCTTGCGCTGATAATTTTTTCATTTTGAAATTGTGAATAATCTGTTTTAATTAAGGAAACATATATTTAACTAGAACCAAATATAGAGCAAACCTACATTTTAACAATGTTCAATTAGTTGCACTTTTCAATTATGCAATATAAACCTGAAAAGTTATTATATAATCATTTCCTTAATTATCATACCTGAAATACTTAGACACAGAAACAGCATACTTTTCCTCAATATATATATTCAAACTGTTATAGGTTTAAAATTAAATAATCTATTTATATTATTGATTTATGTATTAAATTGATTTATTTTCAGACAGAGTTATTAAATAATTATTTGTAAATCATTAACTGCAAAATATGATTCTATCATTGACTTTTTTCTCTTTTATTTTTTTATTGGCTGTTTGTTATTTAAGCATTTTCATAAAGGTTTGGAGCTTTAAACATGCTTTAGCATTTTATTTGCTTTGCTTTATTTAGTCAGTTTTCCCATATTTTATGGACAGTGGTGGCTTGTGTTATGTAATCTTGGGGGTGCTGTAACTTTTAACTGATCCTTCACTGTGCAGTGATGCATATTTGTACCACTTAGTTTTTTTTTTTTTTTGTCATTTTCCATTAACTTAGAGTAATTTTATATTGAATCAATAAACTTAAAACATTTTTCTCTTTTAATAAGTAAGTACTTTAACAAATTTATTTTAATAAAAAATTAAAACTCAAAATTTGTTTCCGATTTCCTTTTCCTATATTCCTTACTATATTTATAAAGATTCACACAGCTGCCGTTGAACAATAAAATGACAATATAAAATAATTTTCTTATTAGTTAACAAGAAAAAATGTTATAGTATAACTTAATATGAAAATAAAAATAGTGAATATTATTTATTAGTATCATTAAAAATCACTTAAATATAAAACCTATTCTTCTTGTTTTCTTTCCAGCGAAAAGATTAAAAACATTGACCTTGATGCTTGTATGACGATTAAAAAAAGTTTAACCCTTTGAAATCAAAACAACTGCATATAATCTATCCTGATTCATATTGTGTGCGTCAAAAAATATTTTATTATTTTTTTCATGTTAAGAAGTAGACTTAATGTTCTGATGTAGTGTGCAGTAATGGGAATTGCCAAGATGAAAAAAAAAAATATTCTATTACATCTATCTAAAGGTGCACTGTGATATTTTAAAATGAGAAACTTATCAGTATTCTTTCAGAAATTCTGTTCCCTGAAGCAAACTGTGTTTTATTTGAAATCGATGCTTTTTAAACTATGAATCATGATCCTAAATAAGATGGTACAGAATATTGGGGGCTGCGAAAATTTTGAAAACAATTAATATCATGGAAAATTTCTCATCAGCATTTATAACTAAAAATTATCGAAAAAATCCTTTGGATTGCAAGAAATTTCTTTCAAATTTAATTAATATAAAAGACTTTTACAATTCAGTTTCTATTTATAATTAATTATTCTTAATTTCTTTACATATTTTCAAAGTTTTGGCTCTCAAAAAAAATTTCCGTGGTGGAAAAATGTTTGAAACTCTGTTTCCAGCTTATCTCGTGCTGTGTATCGCACAGTTCCCCTTCAACTTAAAAACGTGGTAGGAGGAGGAAGGGGAAAGCTTCTGCTCTCTTTAAATAAGCTTGCTCGCAGGTGGAATTCAGAACTTCAACGCTAGACAGTTGTAGTTACTTTGTCCTTTGCGCATAATCTTTGGATAGTGAAAAAATAAGGTAGGGAACTTAGTTTTCTGCCTCAGTTTTTACTCGTGGTTATTTGAAGATCGAAATAGTTTAATGTAAAATTTGGTTAGATTGTTGATAGACTTAAGCATTAAATGAGAAATAATATAAGTTTATTAAATTTACACAATGGGGAAAAGTTTGGGGTGCTGCAGTCCTTATGCACGAGCTGCCCCTGTTTATGGACAAATTCTCGACTCCAAAAAGAGAGGGAGATAGGGAGTGACGGGAAGGCTATACTCCATTTCTTACATATGCACTTTCTTTTTCTCTAATAGTTTTATTCAAAATTAATTTGAGTTCTTAAATCAATCTTATCTGTATAAATAATAGTGAAAGTTGATAAATAATTTGTATGCTATAGAAATCCAGACTACTGAATAGATTTTCATCAAAATTTTGTCACAAAAAATATTGAAGCATTAGGAAAGCTTTAGTGAAGATTTCATAATATATAATTAAATAGTTAACTTTTTATTAATTAAAAACTATATTTCCGTATATTGAAAAGATTAATTTATTTGTTGCCAGTCCTATTGAATAAAAATATAGATATTTGAAATCATTTTATTTATTTGCCTCTGTGTTGCCACTTGCAGTATTTAATTAAATTTTGTAACATTCTTTAAAAACTATTAATAACTTATTGAAAAATTGACTTTTGACAGTTTTATAAAAAAAATGTTTGGTATGTTTTTTGAGAGACTATGAGATTTTGACAACTGACTATTCAATATTTCATAGTTGTAACTTTTAATATTTTATAAGTACTTAAAATGTTGTTCACAAATATGGAAATTTAGGGCAGGTTTTGTGACAATTTAGTTTAAAAGACTTCAAAATTGTTTCACTATGAGCGATGCTGGATATAGTAGCTAGTATAAAAATATGATAGTATAGAAATCTCATTCTAAAAGTTTTTTTAAAAACTTCAGCTTGGGCATTTATAATGTGTCCTTATTATTATTATTTTTTTAAATCTGTACCTTATCCTAAATTGAAGCTATATTATACAACTTAGGATTGGATTTACTATGATGACTGGAATAAAGAAGCCATTGTTATGGCTAACAAACATGATGGCTCTGGTATGAATACTCTGACTGCTACTTCTGGAAGAGCTATGGACATGAAAGTGTTTGCCTCTGGACTTCAAAAAGGTATTTATTCTCATTTCATATTGTATACAGGAAGGTACAGTAGACTCTGAACTATCCAATCTAGTTTAAAACTAATAATATTCAGTAATGAAGTAAGGAATAATTTAGTATGCCAAGGTGTTAGACTTATTGAAAAGCTAAAGACTATCTGTTTTGACTCTTTCAATTTTAGATTTACTTTTTAACATTAATGTACACATTTATTAACATGTTGATTGCCATATGAATCAAAGGCGATTCACATGGTGATCAAATACAATTATTACCTACTATTTAATTAGATACCCCTTCTCTACTGTCATTAACCGCTTAACTTAACAGCCTGAGAATACTCGTGCATCAAATTATCGCATGTTTGGTCTTAAAACTAAAATTTAGTCATTAATTATCTTTATAATTTTACACAAAAATTACCTAGAATCCATAAACATTTCAAGTATTATATGCCTTCTGAGATGAATAAAAACGGCAACCGCTTTCCAAAACAGAAGGGAGCATCTTATTAGATAGCAAAGAAAATTATTAAGTTAAGTGGTTAAGAGATAGCAGAGAAGGGGTAATCTAATTAGACAAATACTTCGATTCTGAGTCAAGGCAATGTACAGTAAAAAATTTAAATAAATATATATATATATATAGTAAAAAAGTTAAAAATTAAGCAGTAAAAAAAGTTAAATTTTTGAAGAAATTAAGCCTATATTTTATGTTGACATTTTGCTTATTTTATAAGTTATATGTATTCACACTATGCTGTGTACATGATTTTTTTGTTTCTTACAATTAAGTTAGACATTATAAAATTAATCTTAAAATGTTTATAATATTTTTATTCTTAGATTTCCTTTTTCTGTTGTAAATTTTAAAACGTACAAGGCCCAGCCTGTATTAAGAGATCAGAAAAATATGAATAATTGGATTTTGGTATTAAAAGGATATTTTTAATGATTTGGGTGGGGTAGGAAGTGAGCATTTATAGAACTTTGGTCTGTCTGCCTTTTGTTTTCAGGTCTGCTCTTCTGCCACATTAGGCAAGATAGGTGGGATTATACTATACATTTTTTTTCCTAGTACAACAATTCAAAGGAAGTATTAAAATTATATTTTTGTACTTTTAGGTTCTGGACCTTGCAGTGGTCCTTTGAACGGAAATTGCACACATTTTTGTGTACCTTATCCTGATGGATCTCATGTATGCTTGTGTCCTGATTGGTCAATAAAAACTAAACTCAGCAATGGCTCTGAAATCTGTTCTTGTCCTGATGGAAATTTTATGCTGCCTAATGGAACCTGTATTGACAATGGAAGTAAGTTGTGGTAGTATTTTTATAATGGTATAATTTATTAGAAATTCTTTTTACATTTTTTCATTTTTTAAAAATACTTCTTTCAAAAATCCAAAATTTGTTGCCATATTATTACTTAATTGGTGTTCTTGATTTTAATATTTCTTAATTTTTCCAGTTAATTTTAATTGTTTTGAAATATCACAAACAAACCTATTTGTAGGTTAATACCATTGTTTAAAAAAACCTTTTTTACATTTTCCCCTAGCTTCAATTGCATGTAAAAATGATGAGTTTAAGTGCTCAAATAACAAGTGCATTCCAAAGACTAAAATGTGTGATGGTGCTAATGATTGTGGTGATTATAGCGATGAAGGAAGACAGTGTGGTAAGTTTATCTTATTTATAATATATGTATTTCTGTTACATAATCTGACTTTAAGTAGTAATGGAAAAAAATAAGCCTCTATATTTTGTAACTTTAAAAAAAAAAGTTATTTCTTTTTAAAGTTTTTGATGAGTAAATTATTATAATCCATTTTTTTTTCTCTCGATTGTTACTTTTAGACTCCACATGTGATAGTGGAAAGTTCCAATGTAAAAATGGCCATTGTATTCATTCAACATTTGTTTGTGATTTTGATGATGATTGTGGAGACATGTCAGATGAGCAAAATTGCAGTAAGTAAAATTGTAGCATTTAATTATAAACTTTCTTGTGAATTCTGTCATAGTTTTATAAACTTTTAATGAAAATCAAATATTTTAATTTCATTAAAATTCTTTGAAATGGTGACTTTTGAATTTTTTAAAATTGAAATACAAATCAAAGAAAAGTGAAAAGCTTTACTAAAAATACATTAAATTGTCAAATTTACAGTTGTTTTTTTGTTTTGTTTGTGCATGTGTTTCAGTTAATGGTTTCAGGTTTTTTTTTAAATGTTGAGAGATCCTATAATTATGAGTTAGAAATTTAAACTATTATTTGAAGTTCTGATTTTTTTATGTCATTATTTGTTATCATTAATAAAACAAATGTTTGAAACATTCGTGGTAAGAGAAGATTCATACTTCTATTAGTTTTTTTTTCACTAGCTCAAGATTATGATGAATTATTATTCTTTCTTTTTTCAGATTATCCTAACTGCACTGCTAATCAGTTTAAATGCCGTGATGGACGTTGTATTAGAGCTGAATATGTTTGTGACTTTGATGATGATTGTCATGATGGTTCTGATGAAGCTAATTGCACAAGTAAGCACCTGCCTTGCTGCTACTGCATTAATTTTACTTAATTCCGTAATAAATATTTTCTTTTTTTTGCCATCTAATTATTTTTTATACTAATAAATTATTTTTCTA
>BGPR01026738.1:0-21299 GCA_013235015.1 Araneus ventricosus | reverse complement strand
TTTCGTTCTGTTCAGCAGCAACACTCTTAAGTAATTTTTCCAACGCGTTCAGTAAAGATTCAAATTTGTCATCTTCTTCTTCACCTCTGTCATTTTCTATCTCTGATGATCTTACGTGTCTGGAAGTCTTCGAAACAGTTTTTGCGGCCTCATACTTCATGCCAGAGCTGATTTCAAGTCCTTGGCATTCACCAATTTCGTTGAATGCTGTGTGTCTTCGTCTCTGATAGCATCGACGAAGTACTGGGCGAAGTACGAACTTCTAGAGGGCACTCGGCGTAGGTCAGGCTCATTAGTCGCTCCACATCGGTTACCAATACTTGAAGGCTTTTTTCTAGCTTCTGTCGTCATGTCTTCAGTTCAGCTCTGCAAAATCGAGTAAGGTGGCTTTCTCCAAATCGGGATTCTAAAGCCTTTTCGGTGGCCGTTAAGTCCGTCAACTTATCAGATAACATTCTTTGTAGAGCATCCGCCGTTTATTCCTGGTAGAGAGGCTGCAAATTGACAAGGCTTTCAAAAAATCCGTCCATACGTTTGTAGAACTCACAACGTCGAACTGAATCTTGGAAACAGCTCATGATGTTTGTCCGTCGAATGTCAAATGTTTGACAGTCTGTCTTGAATGCATGAGTTCTGGACTTGGCGGGAATTTATTTTGTCTGTCCTCAAGTTCGATAACTCTCTTCTTGATGTCGCTGATCTTTTCTCGAACTTCGCTCTTTACGTCTTCAGTCCCTCCTTTCATAGCTTGGACATCTTCTATTTCGTCGATTCATCTCTTAGCATGTTCTTTTATCCTTTTGACTTTGCGGGTATTAAATTTATATATATATGTAACGTCTTTACTAAAGGTGAAAGGTAGAATATCTGAGTCAAGGAGAAGACGTTAGTTGATCCAATCTTCTTTTATTCAGTCATTGAGGATATTTCTTCATGGGTAAAGGATTCAGTTCTTACATAACTCCATGACCAGAATAGAAGAGGTAACGCGCGAGGCGGCTAGCTGTTGTTATTCGTTTACATGTTGGAGTGAAAAAGGGCAGATAGGAATAGGAATACGCAGAACGCTTAAGTACCCAGAGAAGGGAATTTTCCCGGAACGACTCGTGACTCGAAAAGAAAGTTGTAGTGCGCTTATTACGATGAAAGTAGAAGTAATCAAAATGAGGTGTCGTTAAAAGATTATTTAAGAAAGTTAAAAAATTAAAATATCACATATATATATACTTTTGAAAATTATTCATCGAGTTCTTAAATAAATGTGCCGTTTCGATCTGACATTTTATATACTATACTAATTAAATCACAGAAGACGGTCGTTTTTAAACTCTGGAAGAGTTTATTTTCGGATTACCCCCTTTAACTAACAAATTGCACCCCCTGTGGGGTGTGGGCTCCACGATCGTCCATCTAAACGCTGGTTTAGATTTTAAAATTTTGTAAAACTTTTTATTTTGTAAAAGTTGCAGAATTATTATGGTCCTTGCAATATTTGATGCAACTTCTGTTCTAAAATTTCGGCTTATTTATGTGCCTTCTGGAATGTTCTCCTCCCGGAGTGTCAACCTGCACTCTCAAACCGAAAGGCTAAGTCTGCTCTCCTGGGTATTGATTGAATGAAAAGGAACCTATTCGCGTACTTACATATGGCTCCTCAAAATGTCTAGATTGACCAAAACAATTTAACAATACTAGCTAATAAGTTTGCCAACATATATTATTACAGTAAGAGAGGAATAAAAATGTTTAGCCACAGTGTATATAAAACAAAAGTAAAAAAAATGAACTAAAATAAATTAAAAATAGTCATATTATAGGAAATACAAGATACTTTAGCATATATAAATCAGGGTGGCCCTTATTATAATGGTGAAACATTTACGTAACATTTTTTAAGCGCACACCCTTTAATTTTTTTCTTTTACCATAATGTGTAAGTATTCCAAATATTTCTTTAATATATCAAGATTGACCCGTGTAAAATAGAGCTTGTTTAAGTAAAGATACAGGAGAAACGATTTGCTAAAAATTAAGCTTTTTAAAATGCATATTTATTATTCATATTAAAAACTTCATGATTTTGCTATAAAAGAGTTTGAATAATATACTTTTTAATAATATAAATAAATTTTCGTTTAAAAGTAGCTTTTTTGCAGTCCTGGTACTACTTTCTATGGTCTTAGATACATTGAAGAAGAAATTGATTTTGCTCTTCATTTACAGTTAATAGCTCATTAAAATCTTGCCTCAATTTCACCCCCTTTCTGCTGTATTATTGACAACTCTGAGATTTGTGAATGTTTCTTGTGACTTTAAATAAGAATTGTCCCTATCTCAAAGATCTGGACTGAGATTCAGAAAGCTAATGTCGATATGTAATTTCTTTAATAAATTTAAACTTTTCTGAGATATGATGTCTTCTCTTGGTTTTTCTGAAAAAAAAAACCAATGAAATAATTGTATGATATCATATCTAAATTCTTATTGACTTAATTTATAAATTAGAAAAATAAATAAAAAATATTCTTAATAAATAAAATAGATTGTTTTAAAATTAAATCATTACCTAGGAGAAGGGGATTGATGGATTTTGTTTCGGTATTAAGATTTTCCAGTTTTAAAATCTCTACGATGCACTTTGTTACGAACTCCCCCACAAAAGTAAGGGAGGTCAGTCCGTTGAACCCTGTGAGGCCCTGGCCGGATGGGGGAGGACCCTCCTTCGACCTTTAACCTTTTCTTGCAAGTTAGTTGCTTGCTATGAGCGAGAAAGGTTAGTTCTATCAGCGACGCTCCCACTGTGAGGTGTCACAGATTTTTTAGGACACATGCTTGTGGAGCGGGGGAACTCATGTGCACTCGTTTTGAATGCCGAAGAGAGGCACATTATATTAACATGAATATTTAGGATTGATTAATGTACCATTATCTGCTGCTAGTATGTATACAATATGATCTCCTGGTCAACAAGGAAATAAAGATGTTGAAAATACTAGATGTCATCATTTGGAACGTAGATAAGTACTTTATCAATTATTACATTTTTTAAGTCAAAATAAGTTAAGAATTCTCCTGATAATCTTGTGCGAAATAGAGAACTTTTCCACACACTTTTTGGATTAAGGTATCCGACTGTGTTCGGAGACATTTTTTTGAAAAATAACTTATATATATTTTTTAATGTTATTTTTCAACGGCATATGTTTTGAAACTATGAAACTGTTGTAAAATTAGGCTTTCAAAATAATATTTTTTTAAAAAAAACTGAGAAATTTGAAGAAAAATGACTAAAATATTTGCCTTACGCTAACAGCCATAGACAAAATCATATTCGAAATATTTATAAATCCTTGTAGGAGTACATTTTTATGACAGTTATCTGTGTTATACTCTAAAATATTTCTTGTACTTCAAAATAGTTTTGAGATATAGCTGAACATAATTACTAAACTGATAATTTTTCATAAAAAAATGCTTTTCTTTTATATTTAAGCACTTAAAAATAATACTTGATTTTAAGATTGACCTTAGTTTTTAGAGGAAAACATCAAGCGTATTACAGAAAACAGTCTGAGAAAATTTCATATGAATACTTGAATAACTTTTAAAGAAATCATTGTTACGGTCGACAGTTTTCCTCAAAAATATCATTTCTCAGAAAACACATTTAAAGTTTTTATGCAACATAAAATACTGCTTACAGTTCGGTAATAAAACAGCTGTAACTCCATTTGTATTACACGTAGAGTAAAAAATGAGACAGTATTAGAAAGTTGGTTAAACAGGCTACAAAATTAAGTCATAAAAATTTTTTAAATAATTTCATCCAAAACGACAATTTTAAACCAGTCGGATACCTTAATATCAATATTTTTATCAAAATTGATAAAATCCTTATCTCTTCATTTAATTACCACAGATGATTACAAAATTTCTTCAAAGCAATTGACGAAATGACCTGATTTACGTTTTAATATTTTTTAAAAACATTAAATCCTTAAATAGAGCACCAACTGCCGATGAACTTTCTAACCTTACTTTAACATACACTGTCAAAAGAAACACAAACAAACGTTCTTCTACAGACCATTAATTTCAGACACTTTTAAAGACAACTGCTGTCGAAATAAAAAATATTTTAAAAGAGTAAATGGCCTTTGCCGGTCATTCATAGAGCATGATATAAAGCCTATTTTGATAGTCAAGTCTGAGTTCCTTCCAATAAAAACTATACATAATTCGATGAGCTCCGGATAATCGTGCTTATTTTTTTAAAAAATTTTTTAGTGCATTAGAAAGAAAATTCACATTACTTATTATTTCGCCCTCACTGCATATTTCTTTCAAGTATTTATTATTACTTTATCCAAATTATTGCATTTCGTACTTGAGATGCCAACATGGAAAATTTGTCATCTCTCGTTCTGCATACTGCTGTAGAAAAGTAATCACACCTTTGATATGAGCAGTGTTAAAACTAGATGTGTCAAAACAAAGAATTTGAGTCTTATCTTCCAATCCTCAATCTTCTCGAACATTCCAAAGATCCATAGCCTCTAATTTTGGCATCCCGCGCAGTTTTTCTTGATGTTTATATGTAACAATAATGGATAGCCTTTCACTTTTTAAATCTCTCACATTTGAAGTGGGTAGCAATTTACCATCCCAATGAACAGATACGGCACAAGGTTCATTTTAAAAAAAATAATTCTTTAATCATGGTAGGCCTTCGTCTTACGAAAATTTTCTCGATATCTTTGGATCGTATATCGATTAATTGCCATTTCAGCTATGTTGTGTCCTAAAAACTTAGCTACGGCTTCGTGAATATAAACGACATTTCTCTGACTAATGTGGCGTCAATCGAGTGTAGCCATTAATTTTGGAGCTAACAAACATTTCCTCCCATATATGGTTTTCATCCTTAATCCTAACAGCGCGTCTATGTTTTTTCAAGAGACGTCAGGGTAAAGTTTGATGAATGCCTAGGTTGATAGACATATCCCCGATACCTGACGATTCTTCTGAGGAATTCATACAATTGTTAGCGATCTCCGAACTACAATGAGCCTTATCCCGTCTGTTTTCTTGTTCTCTGTTTCTCAATAATGCTCTTTTTTCACGCTTTGCTAGCTTCATATCGATTCCCATGCGACATCTCCTCCGTCCTGGCTCTCTTTGACTCAATAAACATTTTCTGTCTTCTTCAATTTTTATAATATCCAAAGCATTAGTGAGAGCAATGCCATATTAAGTATTTAAATCGGATATAAACTTACGTTCACATGAACGTAAGTTTTAAAAAAGTTACCGCAAAAAAGTTACTGCCGTAGGTCAGAAACCTAGAAGGAACATTCCTTCTAGGTTTCTGACTTACGGCAGTAACTTTTTTGGAGATTGCGCTATTGAGAGTACATCTTCAAAATTTTAACGTAGAACTACGTTCCTTCCATTGGGGTCTCAGGAAGGAAATTGATTCACTCGCTAAAACGCCACAAAACTTGGTATGGGAGATCCCCTATATCTCGATAACTACATACGTTAAAACATAACTAATGTCTTATTGTAGAGATAAAGGGTAATAACAGAAGTTACAAAAAATATTTGAAAATTGGAATTGTAGTTCAGCGGCTACTGAGTCGCAAAGTTGGGCAAAAATACGCATGAATTGGTGACGCGATCCTCTATATCTCGGTAACTACATAAGTTAAAAACATAACTAATGTCTTATTTTACAGATAAAGGGTAACAACATAAGTGACAAAAAAACTTTCTTAAACTTAAAAACTTATGAGAAACTTCCAGAAACAAAAGAGTCGCGAGAGTAAAGTAGTCCCAGGCCTTTAACATCAGCGGCTGTTTGAAAAGACAGCCTCCCGTCATTTCCCCCTTACACAATAAAGGAGTCGCTCTTGTAGGAATCCTTGTTTTCTCCCGAAAAATGCGGCATTCGTGCATAAGTCTTCACTTATGGACAAGTTAACCTCAGCACCGTTAGTACTTGCCAGTTAGATGGAAGTTTACTTCCGGGAATTTGGTGATGCTCACTTCCAATTAAGTAAATATTTAGATTACCACTTCTCAAATTAGAAGCTGTAATTGACTCACAGTTGACTCGAACAGCGACTAGAACAGACCGAGGACGAGACGACGGCGGAGGATGGAGCATGACGTGAAAGGATAAATCGCTGCTTGCACCCACAGGTTTCCCACTTCTACCGCGATGCGGCACTTGATCCCAACCTCTGATCTGAACAATGGGGTCTCGAGTTGTTCCTTATAACAAAAGGAAACAAAATGATGAATGGTGCGAACTGAAATTTAAACATAAAAAAATATGGATTACCCTAATACAGGGGGAGTCTAAATTGTTTTTACAAAATAAGAGGGGTGATAGTACCCATCCAGACGAGTACTTCTAGAATGCCACATATCCCGAACGATGGATCGAACGTGGCGAACCTGTGGCTTGGCCTCCTCGCTAACCGGACCTCAACCCACTGGACTTTTTCTTCTGAGGGCACATGAAATCTTTAGTGTACGAGAAGCCTGTGGACTCGTCTGAAGATCTCGTAGCGAGAATCGTTGTTGCCTCAGACAAAATTGGCGCAACACCAGGAATCTTCGAGAGGGTGCGCCAGTCATTCCTTCGCCGGTGTGAACTGTGCAGCGACAAGCGTGGTCGCCACTTTCAGCACTTGCTGTGAGTTTTCCTCTGAACAACAAATCAGATTGTGCAACTTTTGGTATCGTTCATTCGCTTTTCCAATGATGTTGTAAATTCATATTGAAATTCTAATTTTACTCTTTCCTGCCTCTCAGAGTGGAATGCGACCCTATGTTCCATGGTAATTATTGCCCGTCTGGATTGGTACTTTCACCCGTCTTATTTTGTAAAAACAATTTAGACTCACCCTGTATAAATATGGACTCTCGGAGATAGGAAAACGCCGTTTTTTTTATAATAAGTATGTGTTGTGATGTGTCAGATAAAACATCTCCGCATTTTTTTTCCTACTGAAAAGAAAGTGAGGGAAAAACCCTTTCGTAAACTTGTTCCGCACTTTGTAATTTATTTTTCGCATATATCCATTGCTCACTTGTAAACTACATATAGCTGCAGAGTTACTTGACAAAAAAAAGAATAAGTCGCAGCCAGCACAGTTCGATCCTGAACGAAAGTACTTAATGACGCAGTTATACTACCACCGAGCAGCGAGACGAAGCCTTCTCATTTATATTTCCGGGTTAAGAAAAATTAATCTCCTCGTCACAATCGCAACGGTCAAGCATATTCATATGGAAGGATTACGTTCGTGAGTACGTTAAATGCAAACGGTCACCGATCTGCTTAAACATTACCGACGAAAAAATTCTTATCACATTACGTTATGAAAATATTTTCTGTTTACTGTTCTGTCCGTTCATAGACATCATATACTTTTTTCAAGTACAAATGCGTTTCACGACTGAATGCATTGAATGCATTTTATTTTATGATTTTGTAACTTATTGAAATCGCATGTATGTTTTTATCCTACCGTCTACAATGTATATAGACATCATAACTCTTTTTTCAACTACAAATGCGTTGCATGACTCAGAATTCATTATATTTTAAAATTTTGTAAATTATTGAAAACGCATGTATGTTTTTATCCTACCGGCTACAACGTATATAGACATCGAAATCGCATGTATGTTTTTATCCTACCTGCTATAACGTATATAGACATCATAACTCTTTCTTCAACTGCAAATGCGTTGCATGACTCAGAATTCATTACATTTTAAAATTTTGTAAATTATTGAAAACGCATGTGTGTTTTTATTCTACCGGCTGTAACGTACGTAGACATCATACATCTTTTTCATTGTGGTCAGAAATCGCTGACAATTGCATGGATTCATCAGAAGAATCTCAGGCATCCAGGCTATTACTGATCAACCTGGGACTTTATCAACTTATTAACAAATTGTTTTTAACTCCAAAATTAATGGCTGTATTCGACCGATGACACATTAGTCAGCAAAATGTCGTTTTTGTTCTCGGAATCGTAGATGAGTCTTTAATCCATAAGAACTGACAATCAATCGAAACCTGATAGAAGGATATTTGGAAGATTTTCATGAAAAAGAAGGCTACTGAGATTATAGAATAATTTAAAGGAAATAAACCCAGTTTCTTTGGGATTGTAAATTGCTATCTGTTTTAAATGAACCAGATTTAGAAAGCGAAAGGCTACATATCATTGTTACACATAAAGATAAAGATTGAATATAAAGAATTTATTTTGCATCAAAAATTAATTCTGCGAATTATTTTGTTGAACTACAAATGAAAACGAAGTTCATTATCAAAAAAGTCGTTAATTTAAACTAATTTTTAAGATATTCTTGTTAATTTTCAATACTACTGTAATTTTTTGAAAAATATAAGAAACATTCGAATATCCATTGAAACAATTTATGCCATAAAATAACATCATGAGAAAGTTTTTTTTTTAAAAAGATTCTTAAAGAAGGTGGGATCCTTATATTTCTACCTTTGAAGGGCCATTGCCCCTCAAAGGGTAAAAAAAAAAAATTCCATGTAATCAAATGAGAAAAAACTAATTAACTTTAACTATTTGCTTTAAAATATCTTAATTTTTTTTTGCTGCTAACCTCACCTTATACTTCTTATAAAAACAAAAAAGATATCGAATTCTGAATTTACTGTGACATACAATTTTAATAGGTATAATATAGATTAATAACTCACATCAAAATGATCTCCACAGATATGATGAACGCTGCTTGCTGATAATTCCGGATTTAGCTTCGGATCTCTCTTCATCGCTTTACACCACTTTTTGCGAATAACATAATTTTTTGGCACATTGATAAATAATTTATCGGGTGCCGTTACAGTTGTATTACGACATTTAGGAACAATACAACACTTGTAACTTGCCGACATTATTTTATCTGATGCGATAGTCGGAAAATGTAGAAAAAAAGAGAATCTCTATAGAGAGCGAACGGGAAGGAAGCGCGTGTCTCCTTTGTTAGGAAACTATGACGTCAGACCCGTTTCGCGCCAAAATGGATCGTTTTTCCCGCGTTTTCTGAGAGGCGAACTTTGATTGCAAATTTTAAAAAATAAAACTGTCTAGAAATTTTTTTTAATGTTATTGTTCGTCTCGAAGCATTTTAAATCCATTTAAAAAATTAAAAAAAAAAATGCTGAAGTTCCCCATTCTCTTCTCTTTAGTGTTTGGGTTACTGCCCAGAAAAACACAGCATAGTTTTTTAAATGAAACATCGCACAGAAACAGAGAAATTATCATCACTGAATTGTGGTGCAAACATATTGAAAGAGGTTCATGCTATGAAATAAAAGAGGAAATGAAGATTTTTTCTTTTCTGTTAATATGCAAAGGAAACAATTTTATTTTATCATAACTTTAACAGTGGTAAACACAACTTCTCCAAGCTCTGAAATGTTAACTATCCGATGTGCTTCTCTGGGTAGATGACAGTATTCTTGATAGTTGACCAACGTGGTACAAAAAGCGAAGCTAATGCTAACGAGGAAACATAACTGGATAAAAATATTCTGCAAATATTTTAGAAATAATATTAGTGATATATGTAGAAGATAGGTTGTAAAAATTGTATTGAACTGTCATATTCTATAAATTTCAACATCGGTTACACATAAGCTTAATACTATACGCCATTTAAATACTATGCTTATTAGCATAGTACTTTGTGAATAAATTTTGCATGATATAAATACTATGTTTATGAGTAAAAAGTCTATATCCTTCAGGTTTTCTCACCCTTTTTTGAAGTTATTTTAATTTTTAAGAATCTTGGGAATAAGAGTTTAAAAGAATGAAATTTTTCTTCAATACAATTAATTCATTCCTTAATTTCGCGCCTCCCTGGCGACTGCACCCAGAGTACGTGCCCTGCCTGCCTCACCCTACTTACGCCACTGATAAGCATAGTATTTTGGAAAGATTATAATCCAGAATGCATGAAAAAATAAATCAAAATTTATTCATTTTTAAAAAGCCTTTATCATAAGCATATTGGCCTTTTTATACAAATACGTGCATGACCAGCACCTAAATTACATCTTCAATGAAGAATTGAAAGGATTTGAAGTGGCTTAAAGTGAATAAAACTATACTCAATTTTTAAAAAAATCTTTCTCTATTCTAAAATTAGCGAAATGAATTTAAGAGAATAAATATGTTAAAATGTAATAAAAAGGAATTTCCTTCAACATTTGCATAATATTCTCTAGAATTTCTAGCATGCCTGGAATTTTCTTAAAGGAAAACATAAATATTCACAACATTCTAATTATATATATCTGTATAAAATCTATATATTATGTTGTTCAATATAAAATATATATTCTCTATATTATATTACAAGCATATCAACTACCTTAAAATAGATATGAGCGAATTTCTCAAAATTTCGAAATTATATTAATTTATTTTCTCCCATTATCTAATTCTTCCATTTCTAAATCTGCTAATTAAAGGTAGAATAAAAATTATTTGCTATGCATGGGTATTTGAAATACATGCAAAAGCCTCATCACGGTAAAAAAGTAACTGATAGCAATAAATATTACTTAATTTTGATCCTTGAGCCTTTTTGTTGGTCGACAAAGTCTGGAGAAACTATTCGAAATTACATAGGTATTTCGAAATCATGCTTCAAGGGTTATGACATCGTTTTATAACTCTTATTTTAATTCTTGGAAGTATAGCTAATTTTCACTGCTTCGAACAGAAATTTTAAATTTATTTCATAAAAAATGTATAAATATTTTACGTTTTTCAGCTCCATTAAGTTTCTTTTAGTTTTCCAAGCAGGAATAAATTTTGATCCAAGGAAGAATAGTTTCTCTGAGGATTCCTCAGTATATTAAACGTTATTTTGCAGACGCGTTTTTATATAATTTATTTTTAAAACAAAATGTGTACCGACACCTGATCAAATAAAATTTCCTTTTGCTCTCTGTCAGAAAGCATTTCATTCACATAATACATAAGATCTCATCAAGTTCTGTTGCTTTGTTCATGACCGCAAGCAATTTTCTTCCTTCAGCTGCAAATGAATTAAAACAGGTTTTAAATCCAGATTTTTTGGAGGACAATTGTTTACCCCTGTCACATCAAAATGCTTTCTTTTTGTCTATCGTTTTTTTACTTTCTCGCATACGAAGTATGCAAAGAGAAAGTATTGTAATCATCAAAGAATTCGAACTCGAGATTTTGACGAATCTCCACGTTTTAGACCTCCCCGAGTCCAAAAAACACAATTTTAGAATTATGTCTGTCTGTGAACACGATAACTCGAAAACTATTAGAGCTGGTATGTGATCTTAACACAACATTTGTAGGTTTCTGTCAAAGTTTGGACAAATTCCGTCTACGGGAAATCTGTCTGTCCGTCTGTGCGCGTTCACGTGAACAATATAACTCAAACACTTGAATAGCTAGATGGATTAAATTTGGTACACAGTTTTATCGCCATGAATGTAGGTCCGTATAAAATTTTGGGCCAAATCCGTCAAAGGGTTGACTGTCTGGCGGTCTGTATAATCGCATCTCCAACGAAACCGCTATCTCCACGCGCATGCGTACTGGACGCAATCTTCTGTGCACGATATTTATTGACTCCTGCTTGGCGCTTTTTTTAAAATCCGAATCTCCAAGCGCATGCGTACTGGTAGCAATCTGTGCACGCGGGAGGATTATGTGAGTTTGTCCTTGACCCAGCAAGAGTAGAAATCGGTACGCATCTCTTTCAATTTGATTCTTTACCTAAATATTTTCTGATAGTCATTGGACCCTGGGTTACAATAGGTTCGAATTTTTTTATCCACGCTGGGGGAGGGAAAACAGCACCTTTTTCGAGAAGTATACGAGAAAGTTTAGGGGAGACCACTCCCGCTGGTTTTCTCCGCAGCATAAACCCTTTTTCGTAATCAAACTTTTCACTCTCTCTCTCTGTCTCTCTCTCTCTCTCTCTCAATAAAGAGATCAAGAGAAAGTTCTAAATTTTAAAAATTAATGAAAAACAGTCTAATTTCGCCCCTTATTAGGAATTTTAGGTAGTACGGTTAGGACTTCTAGGACCCGTAAGGTAAGCGGTTAAAATCAATAAATTTAATTAACTTTTCGACTTGTTTTTTTTCTCTCACCAATTCGCAATTTTCCCGCTGTATAGCGATATTATAAGAATTTTCTTTTTTACTTCTTTCGAAACGATTAAAATGTTACCAATATACATTATTTCAAGCACTAGAACCAATTCGGCAACAGTGAAATTAGTTTTGAAATCAGCAGCTGAAAATTATCTTAAAAACCGATAAAATTTCGTTTACAACCGAAAAAACGGTGCGGTTTTTTTTTTGTTCCGCAGTGATGATAACTCGGGTAATTTTCATCAGAAATCTATAAAAAAATTTTGGTGCCCAATTTTATGACGGGCGAAAAACCTCGGTAGATGGAATGGGAAAATTTCGAGATAGCAGCAAATTAACTTGCTTAATCAGTTTGGGTATTTTAATACACGTCTCTTGAGTCATTTCCCTCGATACTTGTATGTGAAGATAAGATGATATAGACTCCAGTAATAGAGGTGTCACATATTCGTTTTTCTGTTTTGGTTTGGGCTGTGCAACCTGAGCATCGATCTGAATTGATGGCGGAAACTCAATGGGAAATGAAACGAGTAAGCATGAAGTCCTGTTCGCACAGCTGTATCGGGAAATCTTGTGAAGCAATGTAAAATCGTGACAGATATTTATAAATAACTAGCCTATTTATATCGCGTTTCTCGGGGTGAAAATATTTTAAGAATTTATAAAACTTTAAACTTAATTGAACAGTGTAAGGTCTTAACCCAGTGATACCGGGTACGATCAGATGATCAACAAGACAAAGCAATACAGCACATTAATATTTAATTATGTTTCTTGATTAATGCCGTTTATACAAGAATTTACACATAAAGAAATACAAAATAATTGGCATAACACCGGATGATATCGCAAGAGTCATAAAATTTTCATAACTGGAATTACTCACAGTTATCAGCGGTGAGTTCTCGTGACAATTGATAAGCGATCAATTCAGCAACTGACAAAGTTCAGTAAATAGTTCTAATTCAGGGTGAGTTGTAAGTCCTAAGGCCAGAAGAGGAAATTGAGGTAATCGACGCTCAATTAATCAACGTAACCACCAAGGGTTATTTGAGTTACCAAGTCGGTAATTTCCAGTGAGGTATACGACGCTCACTATGTTTCTAGCGATCCCCTAAAGGAATGCTCTAATGCGTTGCAGCTCTCCAAAGGAGCTCTCTAGCCAAGGGCTGGCTTCAATTCCACGGGGTCTAAGAACGCCCGTACAAGTGCAGAATTTCGCGCCGAGATCTGACTTCTCAATCTTCTCCGATCTCGAATCAATCTCTCCATCGACTCCTCTTTCTCTCCAAACTATAAACTTCTTCGCCGAGCCTCTATGAGGCGTGGCCGAAAATTTAAGGTTCAGGGATTTGTCAGGTTGTTGACTGCAACTCCCAACCACTAGCCTCGCTTTCTTTCTCCTCTGACCATTGGCCGAGGGTCGGAACTTTAAGAGTTCTTTCGACGGTCTCTGAGGTGGACAACTCTATGTGAGGTCTTTTGTCCGGCGGTTGCGCAAAGTCGTTTGTAGTTTTATGACCCTAGATTACATCGCGGCTCTTTCTCTTCTAGTCCTAAAAGGGTTTGTGTGGGGTCTTTTCCTGTGGGAACTTCAGGGCGAGAGAAGACCTCACAACAGTCTCTCGCTGTAACGTCACTCGTAGATTTTTGTTCACCCTCTCCTGCGTTTCTGACCATAGAGGTATGAATTTATTTATAGCTCTATGTTTCTGACCTCCTCGTCCTGCAGTCAAACCACTCTCTTCTTTTTGTCTCCGTACTTTGAACCATTCGTACGATTCTGGCAGCCCTTGGAATTCCATTTTCCACTCCCCATCTTTGCTACGGCAACAACAGAAATTACTTTATATTGTGCTTTTTATTGCCGTGTCCCGAAGTAATATTCTCTTCTTTTTGGTGTTTGCGCGCCTGACCGTAAGCAACTTTCCTTCTTTTACTCCGTAGGATTTCACCCTTCCGTTGAAACGGGACTCGGTTAACCCTGAATGACCTTACAAACCGACAGTGGCATACCGAGAGATAAAACCGGAAGTAAAAACGTCTGCCTTGAGTTAAAACAAACAAAAAAAAGGAAACAATATTTCCTTATATAAACTTTAACAGTGACAAATGCACGCGGATGAAGGATTTGATGAAATAGTAAATTGGTTTGAATTTAATTGCATAAGGTTAGAAAGCATTGTTAGATATTGCATTAAAATAAATATAGAAACGTTAATTAGAGAATTAGGGGAAAAAAACGCTTACCGCAATGGAATTAGTATCATTAGAAAGATAATCTTTTGCTCTTTAAGATGGGACCAAAAATAATTTTCGTACAGGGTTGTTACAAATTGTTGGACCCTTTTTAAAAATTAATAAAAAAACTTATAATGTTACAACCACGGATTTTTTAAAAATGAGAGTGCATTTTAAAATGTTTTTTTAGATAGATTTGGTGATCTAGGGCAGGGTTCCCCAACCTTTTTCCCCTCGCGTACCCCTTCATTAGTCTTTTTATTTTCGCGTACCCCTTACTGTCATATCCACCCATCCGTCTACACAAAGAAGTTTTTATCATTAATGTTAAGGGCCTAGGTACGGTAAAGAGTCAAATGACTGGAATTTATAACATTTGCAGGACTTACTTTTGATTTTACATTTTATTCCATTCTTACAATAGCATTAGTTCAACGTCAAAACAGATGAAATCAGTATTGTAATAATTTCGCATTAACTTATAAGGATAGCTAAGGGGCAGTTCACATATTATATGTAAGCGTGTTTTTGGTAATTTTTGACCCCCTTCCCCCTTGTCAGCAAAAATAAGAAAATCGCAACCCCCCCTCTTACAATTACGTAAGCAAACGGCAACCCCTCCTCTTACAATTACGTAAGTAACAACCTTCCCTCCATTCTTTTTTCCACAAAACGTATAACATAATAATCTAATTTTAGGACTTAATTCAAATAAAAACTTTAACTCGGCAAATGAAATATATATATATATATATATATATTTAATTTCCTTACAATTTTGTTTAAGAAAATTTCTTAGTTTATCACAATTTAAATTCAAGTTTAACTTTCTTTTAAATTAAATTTTTTTCAAATTTAATTTTTTTAATTAAATTATTTTTTGCAAGCTACAAGAGATTTTCGGAAATAAAGTGGTTTTAATATCTTACGTAAGCATCACTCATACCCCTCCCCCCTTGTCAGCAAAACAAACCAAATGTAAACCCTTTACCCCCCTTGTGAGCAAAAATAAGCAAATCGCAAACCCCCTGCCCCCCTTAGGTGCTTACGTAATATTTGAACGAACCCTAAAAATTACACTTCCTTTTGTTTTCTTTTTTATTTATTTTGAAGGTAGGTTTAGGACTTGCACAACTTTCACTTTTTGCACGAACTTCGGGAAACAAAATTCTGAAACATTTTTAATCCCTTGTTTTCTTGTGTCCGCCCTTACCGACTTTAAGTGCTCGTACCCCTAACTGGCCCTTCGCGTACCCCCAGGGGTACGCGTACCACAGGTTGCGAACCTCTGGTCTAGGGTGTTGTAAATTATTTGACATCGCCCATTTTTGAGAACAAATCGCATTCTCCCATTTTGTGAAACTTTTAAAGCTAGCAGAAAAATAAAACAAAAATCATGTATTTCTAGGGAATTTTACGCTCATTAATTTGTAAATGCATATGTAGTGTGAAAATGAATATTTTTCTAGATATTCAAGAAAAACTAAAAAAGGAAACCAGAAAACACGCATCTGCTGATCGGTAGCCATTGCGTATGGGAATCTCCCGCTGTAAGAAGTTTAGCGGGTTTTTTTTTTTGATAGCGTAAATCATGCAGTTTTTATTTCACAACTGCAGAAGTGGAAACTGGTACATTAATGTGACGAAAAAAATCTTTTTTCCCTAAGTGAGGCATTTTTCCCTTGATTTCATTTTTAAACGATGCAGCTAAGAAGTATAATGTCGTCCAGTAATTGTTTTTATCTACGCGCGTTCCAGAAAACTGTGGCCATAATCTTTCCAGCTGAAAGAACGTTTTTCGCTTTTTTCTGAGGGGCGAGGGCGGGCAGAACCCTTTGTCTTTCTCTTGCAACCCATTGTTTTGATCTTTCCTTTGTCTCCGGTGAAAATTGATGAATACAAGTTGAATCATAGTTACAAAAAGACGTCAGAATTCTGTTGAAACAGCTTCAAACTTTCCTGACAACACTTTTTTGATGTAGTGTAAAGAATCACAACACCCATCTTGCGAAGAGTATTCTCATGTGTAAAAGTTCGTATAAAATATTATGTACATGGTCATTTGAGATGCCCACAGTCTTAACAATTTTACTTACGTCATCAATCACTACATCATGGAATTTTCCAATGATTTCTTGAGCAGTAACCTAAAAAATGACATCCTAAGTATTCAGCGACACGTGTACTCAAATGCTGACTTTGAAAGTTACCAAACCGCTTATGAACTGTTCTAATCGGAGGTCCAGATTCACCATAATGTTTGTGAATCTTAGCTTCGGTTTCTTGAGCCATGTCCCTTTCAGAACTAAATGTTTCACTAGGACACAAAGTTCTCCCTCATTCAACTTTCGGAAATCATGTTCTATCCATCTAAATAAGCGTTAAACATGGTCTTATTGATATCTTTGAATAAAACTTTGCGAGACAACCTTCAAGAGTAAAGGTATTTAAAAAGACATTCGATACGGCCAAGAACCAGAACCTCTTTGACTTTGCCCAGAATAGCGATCGTAGTAAGAGCGAGCAAATGTGTCATACAACCTCATCGGCATCCATAGACGAAAAATTCTTTCTGCATCGGCTTTCTTGAAGCACAGCTTACATTTCAATAAAAATATGTTTTAACCTAGCAGAATACCAGGCATTGTCAGTTCTTTTTAGTATCAAAACATTGTAAGAGACCGGAAACTATGAGCACAAGGATATATTTACACACTTGGAAAAGTAAAAATAATTCTTGCTAAAATGGAATAGCTGAACCAAATCAATAATTATTCCTGATATAAATTGCTAATCATCTGTAAATAGCTTATTTTTAAAGATTTTTTTTTTTTAAAGTTTTCTAGACTTCGATTAATGTGTTCTTGTAACAGTTCTTAGCCTGCATTCTTATTTGTGATGTGTTCAATGTCCGTATATTTATGCATAAAATTTAAAATAATATATATTAAAATTAGAGAAAAAAATCCCACAGAAAATGAAACTGGTGTTGCTTGAAAGATAATTTTTTGAACTCTTAAGATAGGGTAAAATAGTTTTTCGAAGATAACAATTTCAGAAAATATTCAAAATCTTCCTTTATTTATAACTGAAATTTTAATTAACTTTTGGACTTTCAAAAGTTGACAGTGATCTTTCTCTTGTGTTTCAGGAGTATATGTGCCAAATTTCATTAAGATTGGACAAAAGTATAAGGAACACACACACAGACGAAAACGCTACTATATATCTATAAAATATGCCTGCAAATTATGATTCGCTAGGCCTTCATTTCATCTCGAGAAAATGCTCTCACTTGTCAAGAGCTCTAGTGTTGTATTGCCGATTTGAATGAAGCTCATCAACATGCTTGTTATAATGAATTACTTTGAGCATGTCCCCTAGTTTAACTTTCTGTCACATTCAATTGCATTCAGAGTTATTTCGTTTCTAAAAACTGAAACGTGAAACTCTTCTTCTTAAGCTTTCTTTTGACAAAAGAGAGCATTTCTCGTTTTTGATCTTGGAGAATTATACTACACTTATTAAAGATGTTTATATGTAACAATCTTTTTCCTTACTTTTTTGACATATTTGAAATTTAATCCAAAGTTTTGTTGATGAAAACAAAAGATATTAAAATTAATTTTCTGTTTCATGAATTAAGCTACATTTCATTTCATTACAATATGACTTAATGCAAATTTCGTCTGAAACATATATATGTAGAAATGGGGGTTAAAGACTTGGCAATATGCTAGGGGTATGAAAAGGCTCTGTGTTTAACAAACACAATTTATTGAAACACAATTATATTTACAAAGAAAATATTTATATAGTTAAAAGTTCAAAATTTCTAAAATCGGATATTTCTTCACGATCATACATCAAAGCGAAACAGCAGAAAAATTCCCAAATGAGTTGAATATATTAAATGTATAACAATGCATATCGATACATGACACAAAAAGTAAATAACTTGGAAAAAAATCAAGTATGTGTTCACAATAAACAAATAAAATAAGAACAAATATGAGAAATAAGCAGTTTTATTCATCCTTTCTTAAAATTTACATCTCAACTAAGGTCGAATGAAATTATAGCACTGATTTATAAGCATTGCTAACATTCAGTAAAATCCTTAATAACTCAAAAGTAACAACATCATTAAATATGTATTCAAGAAAAAATAAATAAAACATAACTAAAAGTTTTTATTTGTTTCTAAGAGTTAAAGCAAAAAAGTGTCAAGAACTTCAACATCATTTTATTTTATTACTCTAATGAAGAATTTAGAAATTCTAAACCCCTTTCCTTGTAGGCATATAAAAATAAGAAAACATTCTTATTTTTCATAAGCCACCAGATTTATTTAAAAACAACAAAAAAATCCTTAAATTTCTATTCTTTTTGTAAAGCCAATTATCTTCAGTTAAAAAAGTAAAGAGAGAGTAATTACTCTATTTATCAAAAGAAATTAAGAAAATTTTGTCCACCATAGTTATAGTTATAATTCTTTTAAGAGCACTTTAGGAACATCATTCTTTTGAACCATTGATGTCCAAAACAAGGCCTCGTTCTGCAAGATCCCTCAGTACTTTCACAAGATTCAATGCATCATCTAAAAAAGAAAGTCATTAATGCTATGAAGAGTTTAAACACGAAAAAAAGCATTTACTGTTAAATCATTTCGTAGGGTGTAAAGAAAAATTAAAATAAAACAGCATCCTACCAAATTTACTTACTATTTACAGCATTTTACAATTAGATTTATAAATTATAAACACAGGCAAGATTCTCCCCTTCTACAATATATCTCTTCCATTTCAAATTCCAACAAAATTACTCTAATGACCTTGTTCATGAAATAACATGAGTAAAGCATTATCCATCTATACTATATTATCTATCTCGTAAACTTTTGAACAAGAATCTCTTTTGGGTTCTAAGGACTTAGATCAAAGAAATGCAAAATTTTCCTATGTTCTGTCATTAAAAACATTGTAATAGATAGTCTTACTAAAAGGAACTTGTCTATTAATTCATTTTAACTTATTGTTGAAACAGAAATAATAAAAACAACTACAAAAGAGTAATTTTGCAACATAAAAAAATTCTGATAATTAAAGTTACAACAAGAAATAATTAGATATTATCAATTTTTCAGTTTCCAGTGACCAGGGAGTATAAATCAGATAAAATTATGGCTAAGGTTTTATTGATTTAATCACTTCATTTGGTGTCCAGTATGACTGTCCCAAGTTTTCCTCTCTGGCAATGTGAGTTAGGGTCTCTAGGGGGCAAATGAAGGGTGTTTTGTCAGTTTTTCCTAGATTACTCGAAAACAACACGTTCAATCCAAGAAAAAAAAGAGAGCAAACAGAAATTGTAGCAAATACAATTCTGCATAGAAAGACACCAACACTATAATATTTGCCACAGTAGTATGGTTGTAAACTCTTCTCAAATTTAGAATGATTTTTCAATTTTTATCATTCTTCTAAAAGACGATGCACGTAATCAAGGAAGTTGTCTAAATAAAATTTGTATGCAAAAGTATTAACTTTTGTATGCATATATATATATATAACGTATCCGTGGTTGTAGTCATTGAAAATAAAACAGGCCGAGTTATTAACTAATTTCTTTTTATTATCAATAGGAGAGTGATGGATACGTGCATCTCCGTTTAGGTTACAAGCGAGAGTGCACAGAAAAATCTCTGTATTCTCTCGGATAAGGGAATAACATATTGACACGTGATCAAAGTGAAGGGAATATTGGGTATTTTTAATAAGTTATGTAGGCGTTTCAGGGAAAAAGTCTGGTGCCAAAGAGACGCCGTCATGATTTTCTGTCGGCACGTGAAAGCGATTAAATATTCTTTTAGTAATAAACATGCCAAAAAGAGAGATTTAATATACCTCCAGTGCGGGAAAAGAATGAAACTGGAGTTTTAGAAAAGTGATTTTGGAATACATTAAGATGTAAAAATATATAATATTAGAATTTGGAATAAAATTAAGTGAGATTATTACATATATATATGTCGGTGCACCAATACCAGAGCGCTAGTATGGTGTGGAAGTTTGGAGAGGGCCTATCACTATGTTCTATGCAGAATAGTATGCACTACAATTTTTATTTCAACTTTCTTTAGGATTTAATGTGTTTTGTTTTATAATCTAGTAAAAACTGAAAAAACACCCAACTTCACTTCACTTTTTTCTCTAACAGCCAAAGCTCATCTCGCCAGAGAGGGAAAACTTGAAATAGTCACACTGGACCTTAAATCAGTGGCGTAGCTACAACTTTTGCAACCAGGGTGAACTTACAGCATGCTGCCCTTTCTCTACAAGTTAAATAAACTTCAATATATATATAGTCCAGGGAAAAGTTTAATAATGCAATTCGTTGTTTGATTTCCTCAATCTCTACAGATAAGTTGCAAAATCGTGCATCCACCACCAAGTCTTTCTTTCGTACATAAGCAATTTACCAAAAAAGGCAAAAAAATATGAATTAATCACAACAGATTTTTTTTTTATGTACACAGTGATTGAACTAGTGATGCTGCTCTTAATAAAACTGTTTTCATACATGTCTGATTTTGCCACCCCTTACCAAACGAGATAAACTTATATCGCTGATATATGCCTTTTTTTACTTCCAAGTCACTGGACTGTACACAAATAGGCATACTTTACACAAACACATTGCACAACAAAAGCAAGTTAATGAAACAGTTATCTGTCTGCAAATCTAGCCACAGTTGAAAATGCTTCCATTCGATAATATCTTGCCATTTGTTACCGTAAAATATTACACAATAAAAACCCAAACAAACATGAGCAATTCA
>BGPR01026737.1:0-21299 GCA_013235015.1 Araneus ventricosus | reverse complement strand
AAATTATGTACAGAAAATGTTTTTGTATTTATATTCTAATTGCATTTCGAAAAGTTTTGTATATTGTGAAGAATTCTTTCACAATGAATGGATATTTTTTTTATGTATTTATTCTGTTCTCAAGTATGCTATCTTAGTATTTTGTTACCCTCCCCCTTTTACCTAAAAGAAATATCAATCTTTTTTTATTGATATCTATTTTGTAACAAGTTATTATAATATAACATACACATCAGTATTTTCTTGCCTTTGCAGATAATGTGAATATGATAACTTTAATATATTAGTGCCAAATCATTTAAGATAATTTTTTAGCATATCCTTACACTGTGTGTTCATACTTCCATTGAGTAAGGCATCACTGTATTTATTTTTTATTTTCATTACTGCAGCTATGGTTTTCTGATGATTTTGGTGTTTCTTGGAAAGAAATTCAGCTGCAAGTGAAAGCATTTTATTGGTAAGCAATCAAATATCATTTGTTTTAATGCACATCATTATATTATATTCTCTTCTTTAATTGAAAATAGCATTATCGTGGTAAATGTGTTCATTTTTTATGTAGAAAAATATCTGGAACTTTAAATCTCTGTTTTTATCTTTTTTTGTGTAACAAATTGTAAAATAATAATGGTGTTGTTATTGAGAATCCTTACATGTTGAGGAAATTATTGTTATTCATGAGAGGAAATATTAGCTGCAATATTTATGACTTCATTTTATGTTTATAGGAAGCAATGCTTAGAGGAGCAAATTATTTTAATAGCCCTTTTCTTGCTGGTAGTGATTTTTTTTAATTATATGATCGAGACATTTGGTTATTTTTTTTTGTCTGTGTCTCCTTTTATGTCATTTGTGCAAGAAATATATACAAATTTTATTGTGTTTGTGGGTTTTTTTTATTGTATAAATCAATTAGAGGAATATTGTGCTTGATAAAACATTCTATAAATATGATCTATAAGGTAAGTGCTCCAGTAGTGGGTCACTTGAATTTTTAAGTTGAAAAACAAGAAATTCCAACATTCCAATGAAATAAGAGATCTGCCTCTGGTAGGCTGAAACCCTTATCAACTAAATACCAAAGGCACAGGCCTTTATTTCTTGTTTAGTTAGGAGCTAGAAAGTTTGTTGCTGAAGTTGGTCTCTGAGAGAAGCATTTTTAGCTCATTCTTAGTGATTTCCTTAAGAGGTAACTCTTCATTCAACTATTTTTTTAGCATACATTCTATTTGTTTTTAAAATGAATTGTTATTGATATTATTTGATTATATAATGCATGTATTATAAACTATCTTTAAATTAAATAATATTGATAATTTATGGATAGTGAAGGGTGGCCCACTTTTGGATCAATGTTTTACTAAATGCTCCAGTAGTGGGCCTAGGGAGGCCAATACTGGAGCACATGCTTTCTCTCAAATAGACTGTTTTGTGATGTTTAATAAGAAGGTTATATCTTGTAAAGTCTTTTTATTTAATTAAATTTGCTTTATTTTTATCAGAACCAGTAGTGGGCCACATGGCCCACGTCTGATACACTAATGGCCCACTACTACATACTAATGGAACATTCTGACCAATTGCTTAAATAATAAATATTTTATAGTACTGTTGAGGTAAAGACTGATATTCAAGAATTAGTTGGGCTCTGTAACGAGGCAGACAATAATAACTATCGCATTGCTGGACCATTGAAAAATATTCATCACCATTTAAAAGGGCTCTTTTCTGGCTGCAGAGGCAAGATGATAAAAGAAAAAAAAAAAGATTTATTCGACATAAAATATCAAGATTTAATATCCATAATGTCCCAAACAGAACTTAAAACGAAAGATCGATAATTAGCATATACCTTTAGTAAAAAATTGGCTGTTAGAGAAAAAATGCAAATCTCATGTGACTAGAATCTATAAATAAAAGATTTCACCTATATCAAGCCATTTTTATTGCATTTTTTATAGTGTATAATGTTAATGTATTGTTATTATTACTATATATAATGATTTTATTCTTTTTTCTTTGGCACAATTGACAATTCTGGGTGGCCCACTTTTGGTATGCCCACTACTGGTACATCAAAAGTTTGCTATGCCCACTTCTGGTGCACATGAGTGATCTAAGTTTTTAATTTTTAAAAAATTATATTACAATTATTTTGATATTTCAGGTGATAATTATTTTAGATAAAAGTTTGAACAACCATAAAAAAATATAGATTAGTGAAACTTCTCAAAAGTTTAGATGATAATTGAGGAAATACCCTTAAGTGGCCCACTACTGGAGCATTTACCTTAATTGCCTATTTGTTCATTCTGTTTTTGTGAGAATATTGAAATTTGTTCTATTGAAAAATTGAATTTATTCAATTTTTTATGAGAGTATACAACACCTTTTGATGGATTTTTATATTATCTAAGATATGTGTGTATGGAAAAGACTGAATATCCCATTTGTAATGCAGTGTAACTCGTAAGAAAAAATTAAAATGAAAGAAATAGGAAGCAAATGAAAAGTATTAAAGGAAATATCACACTATAAAAATTGATATGCATTAAAAAACCTTGCATACTTCATGTCTACAATAAATATGCATTCTTCTTTTACTTTTATAATTAATGAAAAACTTATCAAGCCATAGATGTCTGAAATCCATTCTAAATTGCCCTATTGCTTAGTGAACTTATTTCTAAGGTATTATCCTTCTTAAATCCTTTGTTAAAACAGAAAAAAATTATTATTAAATATAAAAATTCTGATGAGTTTTAATTAGAAAAATTCAATAAATACAACTTTCTGAAGCTTCTGGATTGTTTGGAAGTATTTTATTAAAAGTAATCATCATTATTCCTCAACTTGATTTGACCTGATATAAAATTTGTCATTCTAATCGAATTTTATATTTTCCTGTATATACCCGTTTCACCATTTGTCTGGCATAGATTAGCCAAGCCTGGCTCTTGTGCAAAAAAAAAAAAAAAACCCCACAAAAAACTAATCAACCTGTTTATTCCTTCCTGTGATAAAAATTTTAACCTTTTAATTTTTCATGTGCCAAATTTGTTAGGTATAGATGTAAATACTTTTTACTGAGACAAATAGTCAAATTATTAGATTGATCCAAATTGTACATCTATAATAATTATTAAGATTTAATCAAATTCTATTGTTTAGAAGGAAAAATATTTCTATTAAATGTTCTTTATTGGTTTAATGCTTCTTCAATATATCCATGTACATAAAAGTTCATCACGTGTTGTAGTTTTTGTTGTGTACTACATATATTTTATAGCAAATTTCTATAATTTATGATAAGAATGAATAAATTTTTAAAATCTAGGGGAGTAGCAGGCATTGATCCTGAGAATACAATATTTGTTGAAAGAATCGAGCCAGGAAATTCTACAACTTTATTGTCATCCTCTGACTTTTTCCAAACCAGATCTAACATCAAAGAATGGATCTCAAATATTGAAGATTTTGAAGTGTGGGAAAAGTATCTCTTTGTTGCTAGGAAGCAGGTAAGTGTTATAAGTTATTAATACTTACTTTGTGGATTAAAAGAAGAAGATAATAATTAATCAATTATTTTTTATAGCATTTAATTGGTTCAAAACACCGTGATGGAGTTCTTCAGTTATGGGTTTCTATTGATCGAGGATCATTTAAAATGGCTGAATTTCCTAGTCATCTTGAAAGAAAGGTATACTTTTTTATAATATAGAAACTTTTTGATGAATTTATACAAGGTTTAGTGCATTCTTACTGCTTTATTAAATGTAACTTAAAATTTTATAATCTTATTTTTTAGGAAATATTTGTATATGATGCTTCTGATGAGCAGGTATTTGTTTGTGTCATGCACGATGAATTAACCACCAATTTATATATATCTGATGTTCAAAGAATGAAGTTTTCTCTTTCCCTCGAAAATATTTTGTATATAACATATCCAAGTGCTGAAGGCAGCTTTACAAGGTATGTTTTATTTATGTTGATTATGTTAGTCTTCTTATTTTTTATAAGTGTGGAATTCATCCATGTAACTTCCATTTATGTAATTTTATGTTCTTTATCTTATCAAAGAATTTCAAGGTAGATAATTTATTTTGATTATTGATTTGAAAGCCTTTAAGATGGCATAACGATCAATAAAACATCAGAATATTAAACAAAAACATTTGGCAGCTTGTTGTCACTAATGCCTACGTCAGCCTACCTTATGTGTGCTTTTCAGCTCAAGCAAAAAATTAAGTTATGCAGGCTTAAAAGGGCGCTACCTCCACTCTTGCATCAGACCATGTGTATTGTTATGTAACTATACATATGCTGTTATTATACATTTTCTAATGTATGATTAGTTTTGGGTATCAGTTTGAATTTCCGTGCAAGTGTATAGTTTCTGTTGTGAATAGTGTAAATAATGAAATATTCTTTGTGGCCTAGAAGTAATCATCATTCATTAGTGCTTAATTCTATGCTCCTGTGGGGATTGCAAATAGACATTCCTACAATGGTGAACTCTTTTTGTTGGCCTCATGTGTCTCTACAAACAGTACTGCTGCCTAGTTGAGTTGTAGTCTGACAATCTTTTCATCTTGTTGAATTTGTATTGATTTAACATGCAAATATATTTGTTTCAGCTTTTAAAAACATTTATTGTCTTGTGTTTGATAATGCATCTCAGTTGAGTCAAAGGCTTTTAACCCTCTAATTGGAACATCCTTTTAATACCTGTGTACTGAACATATACTTTAGTTATCATAATGACATTGATTTCAGTCAGAAGGTTTAGAAAGAATAACAACCAATAAAACATTAGAGTATCAAACAGAAAGCACTACTGCTCACTAATTTAGCTGCATTTATCCTGTTAGTATCATTTTGTATTATTTTAATGTACAAGTATATTGTTTTTGCTTTAAAAATATTTATTTGTCCTGTCACAAGTAGGAGTCTCGTTAGCAGTTAGCAACTTTTGAAATCCCATTCCAGTGAATGTAACTATTTGCAAACACTTCAAACTATTTCTATTGTCTTTTGAGACTTGAAAGGGCAAACTTATATGTATTAAATTAAGAAGTTGAAATTCAGTATTGAGACGTATGTTTTCTTGGGGAATAGTTTTTATCCCTAAAAGATATCTATAGTTATTTAACAATTTTTGTTCCTATCTCAGCTATCAGTGTAAGTAATTATTTATTAGTAAAGTTAAATTTAATGGAGGAAATACATACATGTATGCACATATGCATGTACACATAGGACCATATGTTTAAAAGTAGGTATTCAGCTGAAAAATAAGTAGCGCTTTGGTATAACCCAGGGGTGGGGAACCTTTTTGCGCTGAAGGGCCTTATTAAATTTCAGCAGTTGGGCAATAGATCAAATGAGCAGAATCTTAAGGGTTATTATTCTGTAATTATTATATTATAGACAATTATGAATTTCCATACAAATTATAAATAACTGGTAAGGCTGTGTAAGAAACTCAAGTAGGCTGCAGGTTCCCCTTCCTTGGTATAGCTTATCTTGAACACAATTTTGATGGTATTTACTTCTTTTTCTGTTTTCAATATTTGTTTATTTTCGATTTTTTAAAGATATGCTGATTCCCAAGTTTTACACTGTTTTCTTAAAATACATTTAAAATATCTGGCATGCTAAAAGATATTTATAAATTTCTGATTTCAGTGAGGAACGTCTTGCTGATATTCACAAGGTTCAAGGATTGCGTGGAGTTTATATAGCAACTCAGTTGAAGCTAGGAAATGCTACAAATTCTACTTCTGATAATTTAATGACTGTCATCACTTTTGATAAGGGAGGAGAATGGAATCTACTGAAACCTCCTATCACTGATAAAAATGGATCCCCTCTAAAATGCAACATAGTCAGTATCGATTATCTTTTTTGTGAGCTTTTATAGAATTTTGGTTAGTCGGTAGTTAATTCAGGAATAATTTGATTTTATTAACGTAAATGTTTTTTTATCTTTCCCTATAGAATGATGGTTGTTCTTTGCATTTAACACTTAAATTTAGTCAATTGTACCAGAGGTTCCGTACTTATCCAGTTCCTATTTTAAGCAAGGAATCAGCAGTAGGCTTGATAGTAGCTTCAGGTACTGTTATTAATATCAATTTTATTCACTTGAAATCGATTTTTTAAAGCCTGATATGAAGTATAGTTTTTCTTTTTTAAAGTGTGTTGTATTAATAAAAGAGTTAACTTTGCTCTAAAAATCTCATTAAAATATTTATAGACATTTTTTGTATACATATATGAATATTTTTATAAAAAAAATTAAAATCTGTGTTTAAGTATGTTATACTTTCATTTATTTCATATAATTTGAATCAATATCTTGAGGAGGTTGATAATCATTTTTATTTCAGCAATAATTATGTGAAGTTATTTTTTATTACAATACTTCTGTCATTAACAATATACTTAATATTATGTTTGTGATAAAAACATTTGACTAAACACAATATTTAAAGATATGTGAAAACTAAACAGTGAAATTTGAAGAGAATCTCAAAATTTACTTGAATGTTAATTGAGTAATTCGAAATGGAAATCTGTTTTATTTAATTAATTTCAAGTTTTTTTTTCCATTTGAATGGAAGAGATATTTTTTACCCATATTTTCTACTATATGTGTGTGTTTCAGAATCCAGATATTTTTGTGGAAAAAGTAATTTTACTTATATGAATTAATAATTAAATGTGTATGAATGTTACATTTTTTTCTTGAACCTGTAATTTTGTTATTGATAAATAGTAATTTTTATTCTATTTAGTTTTGTATATTAGTTGATATTTAAAAATTTTTTTAAAATTGCTTGCTAATTTTATTTGATTTCAAATAAATAAAAAATTATTCCATAATATTCTAAATAGTGTAACTTTCGTACAGGAGTTGTAGGGAAATCTTTGAAAGGTCATCCAAGTGTGTTTGTGTCTTCAGATGCTGGTGTTACTTGGCGTGAAGTATGCATTATTTTTCTTTATATCCATAATTTATTATGGAAAAATTGTAAAAAATTGTATTAGAAGTTTAAGTTTGTGTGTTTGAAATTCAGCCAAAAAGCTGTAAAAAGTTTCATTATAATTTAGAAAACTTAACTAGTTTATTCTTTTTTAATTATATATTACAGATTTTAAAATTTAAGCTTTTCTGTTTTTGTAGTATCCAGTATTTAGAATCATGAAGATCCATTTCCATTTATTTTATATTATGCCAATGTTATTTTGTAGTCCACGGATTTTTTTAAAAATTATAAATAAGTTGTAAATAAAAAAAACTTTTTAAAAAATCATCAATTTCAGGGATGAGATAGTAATATCTTTTTTGGAAATATATTTTTCTCGTTATATTTATTTTAGTATGAGGGATATTTAATAGAAATATTATTTTCAGTCTAGATATCAGAAATCTTTGAACAAAATCTCTAAAATTTACAACAGCTTTTATATTAGGACTGTTCATAAAAACTTTTCAAACCTTAAGTATTTAAGTTTTATGATTTCTTAAAGTTTGAGATTTTGAGGATTAATTTCTGGATTTTAAACTTAGTTTCAAAAACTAAAATATACTTATATTAGTTGGGGAATTTCTTTTTGGTTGGTAATGTATATATGGTGATTCAAAGGATGTTAGTTGGTATATAATATTAATGTTAAGAATTAAAGTATTATAAAAGCTATGTTACTTTCACAAAATCTTTTACTTAAAGCACTATTGAGCAGGGAAATTGAGACAGATAAAATATATTTACAAGTTTTTATATGCACTTTAGTTTTTATATGCATATAATTAGGGTCTGTTTCCATTTTAATATCCAAACTGAAGTTTTCATCTTTTTTTTTCTTTCAAGAGTTTGTGTTGCTTTGCTTAATGGTTCTTAAATGCTTTTAAGTGAAAAAATTCAGAAATTATGATTTAAATGTAATTAGGATATTTAATTTAATTAAATTGGTTTTATTTATAATCTAATGTAATATATTTAAATGCAATTTAAATAAATTAGTTTAAATTATAGTTGGAAAAAACAATTATGAAGATTATTTCAAGTTGCTGCTATTTTTTAAAAAATTTATTGGAAGAGTTGCAACATTTTCTTAGTAACTATCTTAAAACAAAAAAAGCAACAAAAAAAAATTTACTTCTGATTGATTCTAGGTTATATTCGTCCCAGTTTGAGTTTGCTTGAATTTATGTTATCTTATTAAAACTGGTTATAAATATTGTGTCTGTTATCTTAGCAAATTAATTATTGTTGTTTTCCTAGTTGATATTAAACATTTACTTCTGGTGATATAATGTAATTTTACTCTTTAATTCTTTGTTCAACAGCTTACACTACATGGTTTTACTATTAGTCCCCCCTCCCCCTTCATTTAAAGGGATTCAAATTGTGTATTATGTGTATTTTATTGATTCTTTTAAAGGGCAAATAATAGTTGTTTATCAAAAGCAGTTCATACTAGATTTTGCAAAAAACATGTATGGACCATGTTGCTTATCATGTTTTCACATCAATTTTCTTTTTGTATAGGTTCTTTATGGAAGCTATATTTATATGATTGGTGATTTTGGAGGCATTATTGTTGCAGTAAAATCTTTCAGCCATCAAGAGACTGATGAAGTGATGTATGTTATGAAGTTACTGTTTCAAAACATTAATACTGCCACATTCAGAATTAGTTTTATTAACAAGCAGCACACAAAGCAAAATAAATGCTCACTCTCAAGCTTCACATAAAAATTAAAAGACTTAATGCATCTGTTTGCATTTTTTCATGTCTGAAGCTTCTGTAAATTTCTAAACAGATAAATTTTGTGCACTGTTGCCAATGAGATTTACAATAAAATTAAGTCATTGTAAATGAAATTAAAAAATTGACAATTTTGGCACATGTGTTTAAAACTATAATTTCAGTGATGGTAGACAAAACTTATCCTTTAATTAAAACTTTCCCAAAGCCTTTTCTGTAAATGTGGCAATATAAATATTCCAGTAAACTTTAATGCTTAAAGATTTATTTTTTCCCACAGTTATTCAACAGATGATGGTGAAACTTGGGAGACTATTAAATTTTTGTCTGAAGGTGGCAAACCATTTAGAGTGTATGGGCTTATGACAGAACCTGGAGAGAAAACTACTACATTTACTTTGTTTGGCTCAAATAAGGATCATCATGAATGGCTGCTGGTTAAGTTGGATCTCCGTCATGTTTTCAGTGAGTAGTATTGTATTGCTGATTAAATTGAATAAAACAGTGATTTCAGCTGATTGTGATGAACAGTGATTTTCAGTGATATGTTTACTTTGTTTTAGATCAATTTAATAAAACTTTTGCAACAAAATCACTGTAAGAGTCTACAATGAGATTTTTGTCTTATTATAGAGTTTCTCAAAATGTTTTGAAGTATCTTTGCCATCTATATATGTATAAGTAATTTTTTTTGAGTATGTATGTATGTACATTTTTTTGTTCTTTTTGCACACCCAGACTGTTGGACTTATCGGGTGATGGATTAGCACTAGAGGGAGCTAAAGCTATAATTTTTTTAAAAAATTGAAGTTAAATTATTATTTAATTTTAAGTGGCAAATTCAGGCGTTTTTTGCCTATTTTAGTGAATTTTCTTTTTTATCCATGAAGAAAAGTTATACTTCTGGTGTTTTAATTTATTGATTTTTGCATTTTTTTTTTGTCCTTGATGTTTATTTTTTTCTCCGAGTTTTTTTGCATGTTTTTCTTTCTTTTTTTTTTCGTCTTTTTATGTTTTATTTTATTTACTTCTCTTTAAGCTTATCTGTTAATACTTCTCTTAAGTATTCTGTTTGAGCCATAATAAAGGAGTTGGTTCTTGCAAAGCTAATCATTAACTATTTCTTACTTAAAATTATTACAACATTTTTTTATAAAGTGTTAAACGTATTTCTTCATGGTGGTTTAAAGGAAAAGGGAACCTGAATATTTCACAGTTACTGATTTTTTTGTTTTTTTTGTTGAAAGCTCTGACAGCAGTTTGAATGTACACCAGGTTAACATATAATAGAAATTTTTACAGTTTCTAACAGGATTCTGTTTTGCTTTTAGCATTGTTTAATTAGTGCTGTAAGTCAAAAATTAGCTATTGATTAACTTACTAGTTAACTATATGCTTTGAAAAAGATTGGTAACTTTAAATATTTTTTTTTTGTAGAACATGATTGCAAAGCTGAAGATTACAAGATGTGGAGTCCACATGCACCAAATCGATCTTGCTTATTGGGCCGAGAAGAAATATATGAGCGAAGAATTTCTCATACATCTTGTTATAATGGCCTGAATTACAAACGCCTTATAAAAATAGAAAATTGTCCTTGTGATAGAGAAGACTATGAATGGTAATAATTTTAAAATCAATTTGTGTAGTTATTCTCAATTTAATGACAACAGGGCTTGGAAATAGTGCTACTTTTAACTGTGCATGTCTATTTTATAATTTTTTTTAATTAAGTAAAGTAAAACTGATTTCCAAAATCCCTTAAGTCTAACCATTAACTCATTATTATATCTTTTTAAAAAGTGAGTAAATCTTGATTGTTTTCACAAATCCACATGCTAAAATTGCACCATAAAAGTAATATTACAATGATGTTGTTTTCATCATGAAAACTTGATCACGTATATTTTTTGTCACTTCGATGCAACATTCCCCCTCCCCCTCTTTTTTGTATTTATTTTTGATTATTATTATTATTTTTCTTTGCTTTTCATTTGGTTTTTAATGCCAGCAAATTAAGTGCCATTCTGAAATCTTACTGTCATTTTGTTCTTGTAAAATATTCACAAAAAATCTAAAGCATTTAATCAGTACATTTAATACTGTAAATTTCATATCTAAAAACCATTTTCTGATGTCAGAAGGAAGCCATCATTTATAACATTAATGCAACTGATGAAAGTTATTGTATAAGCAGATTTCGTATAGCGAATCACATAGCACTTCCTGAACTCTTTTTTTTTTCCCTTGCAGCTGTAGAGCAAGTTAAAAAAATTTTTTTCTTATTTTCCTTTTTAGTGATTTTGGTTTTAAAGAAGATCCATCATTGAATAAATGCATTCGAGATGATGAAAGTGAAGCTGATCCAAATAAAATACCAACAACCTGTGTTTCTGGAGGTTATTACAATCGGACAAAAGGGTATGGTAATTAATATTATTGAATATTTAATTACTTAATATTGTCTCATTAATTTTAAATTTGTTTTAGAGTATTTGTAGAAATGTTCATCATAAATAATTCATGCTCAATTATTCAAATAATATGCATTAACAGAATTTTATTTTTTTCAGTTATCGTAAAGTACCAGGTGATACTTGCACTGATGGTAATGACTTCTTGTATGAACCTGAAAGAAAACTGTGTCCAGTAGAAGGTGAGCTTTATGTTTTATGATTCTGAAGATGAAACTGAACAAGAACATACTGAAAAACATGATTTAACTTTCTGCACAGAAATGTGTATGTTTCTCTGCTGAGCAAAAGATAATTGTATTTTTATCTGCTTATTTTTACTTTTGTTCAATGTCATTTTGAAATTCAGTTCATTCTGAAATTTTTTGCAAGATGACACTTATTTATGTAATTTCATTTTTGTTAAAATTGTGAATTATGTTTATCCATTCCGAATTAATTGCTAATTTCTATGACATTTGTAAGTATTTGAATATTTTTTTAAAAATTGTCAAACATAGTTAACTGCAAGATTAAGATTTTGGTAGCTAATATGTTCATTTGAACAAAATTTCAAACTAATGTTCTTATTGCTTGTAGATGTGAGTAAAATCTTCCAGATTTTTTTTTTGTAGTGATATAATTCTATGGCATTAAACTGTTTTTTCTTAATTTATTTCATGCACTATCAAAGTAGTTGTGAAGTGATTATGAATTTATGATTAAAAGCAAAAGAATATGTCACATTTTGCCTTTAATTGATTTAAAAAGTAGCATTGTTATCTGCTGATATTTATGAAATATTAATTAAAGCCCGATCAAGTGCTTCTAACAAAATTTTTTGTTTTGTCTCCATTTTGTCTGTCCTTTGGTTAGAAGTAAAGAATATTTTGAATTTTTGTATATTTTTATTTGTGTGAATGCTGTTTCAACATTAGTCATACCTGGCATTCTGTAATAAAAGGAGACATCCAAATTAAAACATAATTTTTTTAATGTTCTGAAATGTTTAGACTGAAATGAAAATATTAGTTTCATTTCAGATACTATTAGTAGATTTATATTAAAGATAGTTTTATTGTTTCAGATGGCGCTGAGTTTATTCTTGTGGCTGAGCTTCATCGCATAAGCAGATTGGATTTGAATTCTGAAACACCTGAATTGATGGAAATCCCATTATTGAATGTTCATAATGTGGTTGCACTAGATTACCATTATGCAAACCATTGTTTATACTGGCAAGATACCAATGAAGAGAAAATTTACGTAAGCATTTTCCTCCTCCAATCTTGTATTAAATTCTATTTTTTAATTACTGAAAGATAGTATTGATTACTGAAATGTTATTTACATATTGCTTCCCTAGTTGTCCCATCTGAAAACACAAAATGTGTTTTTGTCAGACGTGTCATCATATATTCTGATTTTATTGGAATTATATCATTTTTTATGTTTGATTTTTGATAAATTATTATTTTTGTTTAGACATATTAGCGTAGAACAATTTTCCCGGCAACAAATTGTGCCTAATTTAATATGTAAAAAGGACCTTGAAATCTATTTATGTTTAAAAACTTTCCTAGTAAATATCTAACATGTAAAGTAATAGATTTTTTTCCCTCCTAAATGACAAAACAATTTTTGTATTTAAATGACTATATAGCCCAGTTAGTCATTAATGGAATAGGAAAGTAACTTTTTGTAAAAGAGTTCATTAGAAAGTTGAGCATAATTTCTTATTGTGTTTATGTTAGCTGATTTTCAAAGCTTTTTTCTGTTAAATAATGAAATTCATTTATTGTAATAAAGTTTTAAAAATGGTGCTATATTAATTGTTACAACATCATAAATTAGTGGTCATTTTTCAGGTTTATGCATTAAACTTCATGGCATAAAAATTTTCTAAAGTAAAAGGATAGTAAAAGTTTTTAGTTAATGTATGTCTCAAATAATATTTCTTAAAATTATTATGTTCTGTAATTACCTCTTTCATTGTATTTACATGATCTAAATATTTATTTAAAAAGGCTACATAAATCATCTTTATCTATTTGGCAAGTGTTAAGCTATTAAATTTCATTGAAAAATTAACCAAAATGTGCAAATAAAATATAAATATTAAGAAACCTTTTTAAAATATATATATATATATATATTGTTTAACAGTTTATAAATTTGGTACAATCCGAGAATTTTAACTATTTTTTAATATGCATGAATTTTTTTTCATGTTTTACAGAGACACTGCACACATCCTGACAAATCCAATGAAGTTATTGCCGAATCCAATATGAAATCTGTTGAAGGTCTTGTTTTGGATTGGGTTAGCAACAATATATACTTTTCAGATAGAGAAAGATCAGTTATAGAAATGTTAAAAACTGATTCCACTGTTGGGCAATTAAGACGAACAATTCTGAACAGCACTTACATTGAAAAACCTCGAGGAATTGCTCTTCATCCTTTGAAAGGGTAACTTCTTAATTATTTGTATTCTGTGTAATTATAGAAACCAGAGTAATTTGATAAATTTTAAATTTTTTAGTATATTTGTAAAAGTGTAAGACGACATAAGATTTAATGTGCATAGTATTACTCTTTTAGCAGGACTTCACAGTTCTCAATTTTCTATATCATTTACTTGAAGTGAAACATCTATGTTGGGGTCAGTACATCCATTTTGGAGGAAACTGTAATAGTTTACATGAACATAACAAAAGAAAATAGTTATTTTAGCTTAATTCAACTTCTCGTACCACTCTAGCTGAGATCTTTGTTTAATTGAATTTTGTTATGCATATCATACTTGACTCGGATAGATCTATTTTGATGTAATTGTTGTACTCTTGTCATCAATTTCAACTATTTTCTGTCACTAGCTTTTATATATATATATATCAATGTCATGAAAATCAATAAAAGTGACATTGATATATTTTCCACAAATCTTCTTGAATCGCAGCATTATTGCGCATTCGTTGCATTTGTGTTATTTATTTCTATATTGTCTCCCCCTTTTGTTTATTTTCTCTCTATAAGAACTCTCGGCTTTTTCTTACCGCAGATTTTTTTCTTGACATTTTGTTTTATGAATGTTTATGTTGTATATGTTGCTTTTACAATTATGCTGTGATTGTTTCTTATTTGTTTTATATATATATATATATAATTTTTTAAACATATATGCTATTTTGGATATGCCACTATTTGAAAACCTTATGCAGAAAGTGAGATGCAACTTTTAACAATTCTGCTTCTTATATGGCTTTAATTTAATGCTATGAAGGAATCTACTAGTGAAATGCAAAAGAAAGAAAAATTGATAACTAATGAATAAATAAATTCAAAAGATTGTTTATTCAGGACAAACGTGCTAGGTTTTTTTTTTTTTTAAATTTTTAAATAATATGCTGTTGAAAAAAAATTAAAGTAGAAGCAAGATTAGAGTAAGAGCAAATTTTCATTAAAAATTTTATATTGTGCAGTTTTAACAATTTTTTATGTTCAAAAATAAACATTAAGTAAAGTATGTAATTTTTAATAAGAAATAATATTGTCAAAACTGAAAATATCCGTTGAACGAAAGAGATGTTTTCATGATACTAATCTGATATATATTTTATGCCTACTTTTTTTAAACTTCATAAAGCATTTTTTAAAAATTTTGATATTACAATTTTTTTTAATTCACTCCTATATTTTTTAAAATTTGATTATTAATAATCAAAATTTGATTGATATAAAAAATTAATTTTCTGGTACATTACTAAGCTCTTGAATTTATTAATTCCCAAAACTAGCAGTTATTTTAATGTGCAAATATTTAGTTCTGAGCAAAGAATTTTCATAATTGACAAATCCTTTTTTTTTTGTATGTATGTAAGCAAATTTATGCCATTCAAAGAATCCACCCTCACTTTTATGATTTTTAAAAAGTTATTCATTGCAGAGCTAAACATGGAGAGCAGACTTATTTTCAGTTTGATTAAACATGGAGAGCAGACTTATTTTCAGTTTGATTAAACATGGAGAGCAGACTTATTTTCAGTTTGATTTTTTCTCTTCATAAGAAATTATTTTTGGTTGTGTTTAATACGTTTTTGTAATTTAATATCCATTTATACAAGTACCTCATTAAAGTTGATTTTGTTTTTAGGTACCTCTTCATTGCTGATTGGAGCCAGACAAAGCCATCTGTGTCCAGATCATACTTGGATGGCTCTCACTTTGAAATTTTATTTGATTCTTCATTTGTTACTTGGCCCAATGGTGTGACAGTAGATCTGACTACTGACAAAATTTATTGGACTGATGCCAAAAAGGATTACATTGCATCAGCTGATTTGGATGGCAAGAATATCAAGTACATTATAAGTGATACAAAGCTTGTTCCTCATCCATTTGCTGTGGTTGTATACAAAGTAAGATAAGATTTTAATATTATTTTTTTTTACTTTGTATTGAAGTTAGAGATTTCACTAGAATTAAGAATGACTTGGCTTTTCTTGCGCTGATAATTTTTTCATTTTGAAATTGTGAATAATCTGTTTTAATTAAGGAAACATATATTTAACTAGAACCAAATATAGAGCAAACCTACATTTTAACAATGTTCAATTAGTTGCACTTTTCAATTATGCAATATAAACCTGAAAAGTTATTATATAATCATTTCCTTAATTATCATACCTGAAATACTTAGACACAGAAACAGCATACTTTTCCTCAATATATATATTCAAACTGTTATAGGTTTAAAATTAAATAATCTATTTATATTATTGATTTATGTATTAAATTGATTTATTTTCAGACAGAGTTATTAAATAATTATTTGTAAATCATTAACTGCAAAATATGATTCTATCATTGACTTTTTTCTCTTTTATTTTTTTATTGGCTGTTTGTTATTTAAGCATTTTCATAAAGGTTTGGAGCTTTAAACATGCTTTAGCATTTTATTTGCTTTGCTTTATTTAGTCAGTTTTCCCATATTTTATGGACAGTGGTGGCTTGTGTTATGTAATCTTGGGGGTGCTGTAACTTTTAACTGATCCTTCACTGTGCAGTGATGCATATTTGTACCACTTAGTTTTTTTTTTTTTTTGTCATTTTCCATTAACTTAGAGTAATTTTATATTGAATCAATAAACTTAAAACATTTTTCTCTTTTAATAAGTAAGTACTTTAACAAATTTATTTTAATAAAAAATTAAAACTCAAAATTTGTTTCCGATTTCCTTTTCCTATATTCCTTACTATATTTATAAAGATTCACACAGCTGCCGTTGAACAATAAAATGACAATATAAAATAATTTTCTTATTAGTTAACAAGAAAAAATGTTATAGTATAACTTAATATGAAAATAAAAATAGTGAATATTATTTATTAGTATCATTAAAAATCACTTAAATATAAAACCTATTCTTCTTGTTTTCTTTCCAGCGAAAAGATTAAAAACATTGACCTTGATGCTTGTATGACGATTAAAAAAAGTTTAACCCTTTGAAATCAAAACAACTGCATATAATCTATCCTGATTCATATTGTGTGCGTCAAAAAATATTTTATTATTTTTTTCATGTTAAGAAGTAGACTTAATGTTCTGATGTAGTGTGCAGTAATGGGAATTGCCAAGATGAAAAAAAAAAATATTCTATTACATCTATCTAAAGGTGCACTGTGATATTTTAAAATGAGAAACTTATCAGTATTCTTTCAGAAATTCTGTTCCCTGAAGCAAACTGTGTTTTATTTGAAATCGATGCTTTTTAAACTATGAATCATGATCCTAAATAAGATGGTACAGAATATTGGGGGCTGCGAAAATTTTGAAAACAATTAATATCATGGAAAATTTCTCATCAGCATTTATAACTAAAAATTATCGAAAAAATCCTTTGGATTGCAAGAAATTTCTTTCAAATTTAATTAATATAAAAGACTTTTACAATTCAGTTTCTATTTATAATTAATTATTCTTAATTTCTTTACATATTTTCAAAGTTTTGGCTCTCAAAAAAAATTTCCGTGGTGGAAAAATGTTTGAAACTCTGTTTCCAGCTTATCTCGTGCTGTGTATCGCACAGTTCCCCTTCAACTTAAAAACGTGGTAGGAGGAGGAAGGGGAAAGCTTCTGCTCTCTTTAAATAAGCTTGCTCGCAGGTGGAATTCAGAACTTCAACGCTAGACAGTTGTAGTTACTTTGTCCTTTGCGCATAATCTTTGGATAGTGAAAAAATAAGGTAGGGAACTTAGTTTTCTGCCTCAGTTTTTACTCGTGGTTATTTGAAGATCGAAATAGTTTAATGTAAAATTTGGTTAGATTGTTGATAGACTTAAGCATTAAATGAGAAATAATATAAGTTTATTAAATTTACACAATGGGGAAAAGTTTGGGGTGCTGCAGTCCTTATGCACGAGCTGCCCCTGTTTATGGACAAATTCTCGACTCCAAAAAGAGAGGGAGATAGGGAGTGACGGGAAGGCTATACTCCATTTCTTACATATGCACTTTCTTTTTCTCTAATAGTTTTATTCAAAATTAATTTGAGTTCTTAAATCAATCTTATCTGTATAAATAATAGTGAAAGTTGATAAATAATTTGTATGCTATAGAAATCCAGACTACTGAATAGATTTTCATCAAAATTTTGTCACAAAAAATATTGAAGCATTAGGAAAGCTTTAGTGAAGATTTCATAATATATAATTAAATAGTTAACTTTTTATTAATTAAAAACTATATTTCCGTATATTGAAAAGATTAATTTATTTGTTGCCAGTCCTATTGAATAAAAATATAGATATTTGAAATCATTTTATTTATTTGCCTCTGTGTTGCCACTTGCAGTATTTAATTAAATTTTGTAACATTCTTTAAAAACTATTAATAACTTATTGAAAAATTGACTTTTGACAGTTTTATAAAAAAAATGTTTGGTATGTTTTTTGAGAGACTATGAGATTTTGACAACTGACTATTCAATATTTCATAGTTGTAACTTTTAATATTTTATAAGTACTTAAAATGTTGTTCACAAATATGGAAATTTAGGGCAGGTTTTGTGACAATTTAGTTTAAAAGACTTCAAAATTGTTTCACTATGAGCGATGCTGGATATAGTAGCTAGTATAAAAATATGATAGTATAGAAATCTCATTCTAAAAGTTTTTTTAAAAACTTCAGCTTGGGCATTTATAATGTGTCCTTATTATTATTATTTTTTTAAATCTGTACCTTATCCTAAATTGAAGCTATATTATACAACTTAGGATTGGATTTACTATGATGACTGGAATAAAGAAGCCATTGTTATGGCTAACAAACATGATGGCTCTGGTATGAATACTCTGACTGCTACTTCTGGAAGAGCTATGGACATGAAAGTGTTTGCCTCTGGACTTCAAAAAGGTATTTATTCTCATTTCATATTGTATACAGGAAGGTACAGTAGACTCTGAACTATCCAATCTAGTTTAAAACTAATAATATTCAGTAATGAAGTAAGGAATAATTTAGTATGCCAAGGTGTTAGACTTATTGAAAAGCTAAAGACTATCTGTTTTGACTCTTTCAATTTTAGATTTACTTTTTAACATTAATGTACACATTTATTAACATGTTGATTGCCATATGAATCAAAGGCGATTCACATGGTGATCAAATACAATTATTACCTACTATTTAATTAGATACCCCTTCTCTACTGTCATTAACCGCTTAACTTAACAGCCTGAGAATACTCGTGCATCAAATTATCGCATGTTTGGTCTTAAAACTAAAATTTAGTCATTAATTATCTTTATAATTTTACACAAAAATTACCTAGAATCCATAAACATTTCAAGTATTATATGCCTTCTGAGATGAATAAAAACGGCAACCGCTTTCCAAAACAGAAGGGAGCATCTTATTAGATAGCAAAGAAAATTATTAAGTTAAGTGGTTAAGAGATAGCAGAGAAGGGGTAATCTAATTAGACAAATACTTCGATTCTGAGTCAAGGCAATGTACAGTAAAAAATTTAAATAAATATATATATATATATAGTAAAAAAGTTAAAAATTAAGCAGTAAAAAAAGTTAAATTTTTGAAGAAATTAAGCCTATATTTTATGTTGACATTTTGCTTATTTTATAAGTTATATGTATTCACACTATGCTGTGTACATGATTTTTTTGTTTCTTACAATTAAGTTAGACATTATAAAATTAATCTTAAAATGTTTATAATATTTTTATTCTTAGATTTCCTTTTTCTGTTGTAAATTTTAAAACGTACAAGGCCCAGCCTGTATTAAGAGATCAGAAAAATATGAATAATTGGATTTTGGTATTAAAAGGATATTTTTAATGATTTGGGTGGGGTAGGAAGTGAGCATTTATAGAACTTTGGTCTGTCTGCCTTTTGTTTTCAGGTCTGCTCTTCTGCCACATTAGGCAAGATAGGTGGGATTATACTATACATTTTTTTTCCTAGTACAACAATTCAAAGGAAGTATTAAAATTATATTTTTGTACTTTTAGGTTCTGGACCTTGCAGTGGTCCTTTGAACGGAAATTGCACACATTTTTGTGTACCTTATCCTGATGGATCTCATGTATGCTTGTGTCCTGATTGGTCAATAAAAACTAAACTCAGCAATGGCTCTGAAATCTGTTCTTGTCCTGATGGAAATTTTATGCTGCCTAATGGAACCTGTATTGACAATGGAAGTAAGTTGTGGTAGTATTTTTATAATGGTATAATTTATTAGAAATTCTTTTTACATTTTTTCATTTTTTAAAAATACTTCTTTCAAAAATCCAAAATTTGTTGCCATATTATTACTTAATTGGTGTTCTTGATTTTAATATTTCTTAATTTTTCCAGTTAATTTTAATTGTTTTGAAATATCACAAACAAACCTATTTGTAGGTTAATACCATTGTTTAAAAAAACCTTTTTTACATTTTCCCCTAGCTTCAATTGCATGTAAAAATGATGAGTTTAAGTGCTCAAATAACAAGTGCATTCCAAAGACTAAAATGTGTGATGGTGCTAATGATTGTGGTGATTATAGCGATGAAGGAAGACAGTGTGGTAAGTTTATCTTATTTATAATATATGTATTTCTGTTACATAATCTGACTTTAAGTAGTAATGGAAAAAAATAAGCCTCTATATTTTGTAACTTTAAAAAAAAAAGTTATTTCTTTTTAAAGTTTTTGATGAGTAAATTATTATAATCCATTTTTTTTTCTCTCGATTGTTACTTTTAGACTCCACATGTGATAGTGGAAAGTTCCAATGTAAAAATGGCCATTGTATTCATTCAACATTTGTTTGTGATTTTGATGATGATTGTGGAGACATGTCAGATGAGCAAAATTGCAGTAAGTAAAATTGTAGCATTTAATTATAAACTTTCTTGTGAATTCTGTCATAGTTTTATAAACTTTTAATGAAAATCAAATATTTTAATTTCATTAAAATTCTTTGAAATGGTGACTTTTGAATTTTTTAAAATTGAAATACAAATCAAAGAAAAGTGAAAAGCTTTACTAAAAATACATTAAATTGTCAAATTTACAGTTGTTTTTTTGTTTTGTTTGTGCATGTGTTTCAGTTAATGGTTTCAGGTTTTTTTTTAAATGTTGAGAGATCCTATAATTATGAGTTAGAAATTTAAACTATTATTTGAAGTTCTGATTTTTTTATGTCATTATTTGTTATCATTAATAAAACAAATGTTTGAAACATTCGTGGTAAGAGAAGATTCATACTTCTATTAGTTTTTTTTTCACTAGCTCAAGATTATGATGAATTATTATTCTTTCTTTTTTCAGATTATCCTAACTGCACTGCTAATCAGTTTAAATGCCGTGATGGACGTTGTATTAGAGCTGAATATGTTTGTGACTTTGATGATGATTGTCATGATGGTTCTGATGAAGCTAATTGCACAAGTAAGCACCTGCCTTGCTGCTACTGCATTAATTTTACTTAATTCCGTAATAAATATTTTCTTTTTTTTGCCATCTAATTATTTTTTATACTAATAAATTATTTTTCTA